>CAVNZL010000142.1:1232500-1242500 GCA_963693355.1 Pontia daplidice
CTTTTAATAGCAAATATTAATTTAATTTTTGACCATACACTTTCAAATCATCATACAAAATTTTCTAAGCATTCTTTTATTTAGCTTGGTAGATCAGAAAAAAATCAAATTTTGATCTTCTCTCAGATTTAGGTAGTTTTATAACAGAAAAGTTACAGCATGACATGCAAATTCATTTTGCAGGGTAAATTTTTTTCTTCCCTGAATTTTTGCATAATGGTCAATCTTGCATCTAAGAATGCATATTACCAATTTTAAAATAGTAAATCTTCATTTTCAGATAGCAAAACCAAAAATAAAACATGATTGGTATCAAACAGAGTCACAGGTGGTTGTCACAATTCTTATTAAAAATGCTCAAAGTGATAAAGTAAAAGTGAACTATGGTGAGCGTAGTGTAAGTATTTCAAATCGTAGTATAGTAGTAATAGTAGAAAAAGACTCTGAATAAAAAGGACAATAATTAATCTAGAATAGCTGTATTAGTTTCATTAAATCATACTTGGAAGTACATATTCATGGCACATTTAAATTCCAGACTACTATGACTTATTTCTTGAGTACTTTTTTGGTTTTAAAAATATATGGAAAAATAACTTACTTTCTGAATTTGTTTTTATTTTAAAACTAGAACATTTTCAACAGCTTTCTGTATCTAGCCCACTGCCAAACACGGATGCAGAATATAGTTTAGAATTAGAGTTAGCTCATGAAATAGTACCTACAATGTGTTCATATATTGTTAGTCCCTCTAAAATGGAGGTAAAGTTAAGGAAAAAGGAGGGGATAAGATGGACAAATTTGGAAGGAGAAGGCAAGGAAGAGAAAGTAAAAGCTATACCACAAGGTAAGAATGTCTTCAAATTGTCCAAAATAATTTAAAAAATATATTTTATTAGTTTACAGTATTTTTCAGCTCAAAACAAAATAATTATGATGATTTTAAAGACTAAATAATCAAACATTTTATGAATTAAACTATTGAAACATAATTTATATTTAAGTGTCTCATTAGCGTTTGTAAATAATTTTCACAAAACTCATACCTGTTTAAAAATCATAGTAGGGATATCTTGCATACTTTGAGCATTAGTTATCCCTATTGGATTTTCTGACAGAATTGTCTTGTGGACTATTGGGAAAATAAATTCTCCGTAAAACTTGTTTTGCTACAACTATTTAACATACTATTTAAAATAAATAACAAGCCTAGCTACAAACTTATTTTGATTTTATCCCCAATACACATCTTTTTCAAAATATTAAACTAAAGACACCTTAATATGTCAAGTCTATCTCATTTAAGATTATAGGATATTTAGGCACGCTAACAGTATTAAATACATTTTCAGCCGTCATAGATGCATCAGGACCACCTCCACAGCAGCCACCAAAACTATTCAGAAAAGACTGGGATAAAATTGAAAAGGATATTAAAAAGATGGTAATATTTTTAGTCTTTGAGTTTTGAGTTATATATTTAAAGGAAAAGATTTGTTTAAATAAAATGAAACAGTTGCACAGCTTATTCATAAAAGTATTTTAAAGAGTATGGCGCATTGAAATAATTTATAAGTATAGTTAAAATTCTGAATAGCTTAATCCATTGTGATTTAAATTGGTCATTGTTTTAGGAAGAGGAAGAAAAGCCTGAAGGTGATGCAGCTTTAAATGCGCTGTTCCAAAAAATTTATGGAGAGGGCTCAGATGAAGTGAGGCGGGCTATGAATAAGAGCTTTGTGAGTATCGAGATCAAAAAGTCAACATGTTCCATAGATCCAAAATCAGCATAAACAGTACCACAAGAATTTATATGGAAAAATTTAGTTCTTTAGAAACTAAGATATAGTTGATAAAACCAATAGTGGTAACAAAAATGTAAGTGTTAGATCTTTGGTTAGTATTTTATGTGATAATAATATAATATATTGATATTCCAGGTGGAGTCAGGTGGCACTGTTCTAAGCACAAACTGGAACCAAGTAGGAAAAGAGAAGGTGGATGTGAAGCCGCCAGATGGTCTTGAGTTCAAGAAATGGGAGAGTTAAATTTAATAAACTTAGACCCGTAAAGATATATAATTAAAAGTGTTAAGACCACTGTGTAATGATAGGAGTCCAGTCCAAATCGGAATGTTCATATTAAATATCTCAGTTCAGACTTTTCAATACAAAAAAAAAACAATGAGAGTATTAATTAGTTTGTCTGCATTCGGATGATATTTCTAAGTGCAGTTATGAAGTAACTTATATTTTGATATAAATCAAAATATATAAGTTATAAATACTAGCTGTTTCCTGTGGTTTTACCTTCATTAAAAGCTTATTATATTATATCTTATTTATAACATTGTACATTGTTACCAAACTCTTTGCTCTAACATTGATATAGATTATTACAGATAATGAACACTAAAAGTAAACAAATGAACAGCTAAAGACTTGGATGTATATGGACCTATGTGGAAGACCAAACAAACTGTCAAGAACTGAAATATAATAAAAAAACTGATAGTATTGAAAAGTATTTACTATGACTGTGTACTCACAACTACTATGAGTAGGACAATGAAAATGTGTTTTATTTTATCCCTTATGTCATTTTATAATGTTTATAAACGAATATGCTTATGGCTTACGATATTGATTAAATGCAATTTAGCTCGCCTTGAAGCATAGTGAAATTATATGAATTTCTTTTTAAATTAGTTTGAATTTTTATTAATACAACCTTATATACCATAAACTATTTTAAGGCAAGTAATTGGTTAAGAATTCACCTGTCTTCTGAAATAATTAGTTCTTTGGGAATTGAGACCAGTGTTAAAAAAATAATAATCCAACATACTTTAATACACATTTAAACTTGTGTTAAAAAATATATACGAAAACAGTTAAAAATACGGTCAATTCTGAGTGATATGTCACTGCCTAAAATATTACGTTTTTGAACCGAGATCTCTTTTAATATTCTATTTATATTATTTAAACGAGATATCTTTTCATCTGTCATTTTATAGTCTTAAGGTTCTGGAAACTAACATTTATGTTCAACCGACTTTATTTTTTTTTAACGAACAGACTTAGAGTGGTGCTAACCATCGCCCATGGACACATGTCAGGAGGCTTACAGGTGTATTGTCGGCCTTTATTAGTACGCTCTTCTTTTGAAGGCACTCAAGTCGTTTTTAAAGACTTACTGTTAGGTTAACAGTAAGTCTTAAAAAACAACTAGTCATTTCTAACTATGTCAAATCAACCGTTTTGCTAAAACGTTGATTTAAAAAAAAAAACAAAATAAATTTAAAATCTTCGTATTTAATCAATCGTAAGTTACAGAAATGAATTATTTTTCAACTTCACATATTGGTCTAATTAAACGACGCTTACAGAAACTCAATTTTACATTTGACAGTGTGACAGTTATAAAAAGTAAAACAAAACGCGGTCGTCGTATATCATTTTACATTACAAAATAAAGGCTATGGTTACCCATTACAAACATACATAAAATTCATATCTAGGTAGATATTTGGGCGTTTATTTATTAAATACATGAATTTGAAAGGCCTTCTTCAGTGGAAATGATCGGGCTAAATCTGCCATTATAGAACTTAATTATTTTTTCTTTGCCAATTTCTCGTAAAGCACGGCTCTTATGCTATTGATTTTCTCGAACTGTGGCCTTTCGACGGATAGTGGTGAGTTTGTTATGTAAAAGTCAACAAATTCCTGGTATTCCTGGTGTAAATAAATATTAATGTACCTTTACTTAGGATTAAGGATCCTATAATATACTTAATAATGAATCGCGTTATTAATACACTCAAAAGTTAAAAAGTATATTTTTATTAAAGAGAAGAATTAAATTTACAAATAATATTGCTATAAGTAGACGTTTCCGCTATGCTCTGCATTTTTTAGATGAGTCAGGGGCTAACGTTCAAGCGGGTCACTTAGAGGAGTGTTGGACACCTGCTATGCCAGGAAACATATATATGTGTTGCCGGTCTTAAAGGGATTGGTACGTTTTTCTTTTGAAGGCACCCAAGTCGTATCGGTTCGGAAAAACGTCTGCCAGTAGCTGGTTAAACAAAATAGATGTGCGCGGTACAAAATGTTTCAAAAACCGCTGTACCATTATTCTATATGATGTTTGGCTATGCTCATGTGAAGATTGTGATTTATTGGAATACAAGCCATAAATTACCTCTATCGTAGTAGCTTCTAATCCAGTTTGAAAGAGCGGGTCTAAGAATTCCGCTGGTGTCAGTGGAGTTGCGTTCAATCTAAAATATGAAAGGCATACAGTTACATTTTTTACAACGGCCAGAATGAAGTCAGTTACAATGGTGGTAAGAATCAAGTACATACAACAGGAGGGAGAGAGAAAATAAGCAGCACCTATCGCTATCCCTCTCGTCGTACGAAGTACAGATGTTTTTGAAAACTTAGGTAATATTATCTGTTAAGTGTTAACAAGTAACTTAACATGAGTATCAAACGATGGAAAGAATTACACAAATATGAGAATATTAGGGGAACAATGATAATAGAAGCAAGAAATAATTCTTACACATCTGAATTTCACTAACAGTTATACGCGTAATGTTTTGGAATACTATGTTACCTTACAATTCTCTCTGGAGTTAGAACTCTGTTAAAAACTTCAACTATGACCCCAAACCCATATCCTTGTAGTACTTGAGCCAACGCCTGCACGCAATAATCCCGAGGCATACTTCGAATCCTACGAAAAACTCATAAATATTTATATTCAAAGCTTAAAATATATTATTATATTTATATATATTGCTGCTTTGATTCATTGTTTATATAAAAGAATATATTAACTGCAATAAAAGGATCTTAGGGCGTTCATACAAAATAATTCAGAAATCTGCAGTATTAGATATGTTATTTTTTAAGTGTTGGCGATTTACTTCGTCGATTATGAACAAATTTTCATATTTCTTCTATTTTTGTAAAGTAATAATAAAAAATAGCCAGATACGGAAGGAGTTCTTATGTGAAGTTCTTTTTCACTGCTTCTTCTATCAAAATAGGTTTAAAATGGTGAAAATCACAGAGTTATTTTTTATAGTTAATAAACTACTATTACTTCACTTTACATTCAACAAGGCTAAAACTAAATTAAAAAATTACACTTACAATTGTAACCGGTCATAGAAAAATGTCCGTAAACTATTGTAGTCCGTTCTTGGAACTAAAATGATTTCGTCAAACAGAGACACCATGGGTTTTGTTTGTGCTATGAAAGGGTTAGAGCATGTAGCTGAAATATAATCATCATATGTTTATCGACATCAAATTTGAACTCAAATTGTCACGAACAATTAAAAGGGGTTTCAATAGTGCGTAGAGCATTGCTATCCACCCCAATACAAAATAGGGTGGTTTTATGAGGCGATAGTAGCCTTGACCTTCATTTACCATAGACACGGCAACGTAATCGGGCTTTCTCAAAAATATCTGTGGCATAAAATATAACCTATATTTAATATTTATTTTAGGGTTTGTCATAGGTGATAGCAGTTGTTTAAGTTAGTGCCTCGTAATACTGACCAACTAATATAATTTTGTCATCTGGGACCATTTGCTTCATTAATTTACTGAGCGGACCTGCCATCGCTTTCGCTTGTAAGTATTTATCTTCTGGTGCCACCTGAGAGACACATTATTGATTATAAACTATGATATGTTATGTAAAATAATAATCTTGAACAAAGTTCCTCGTCTCGAACAAAGCAAGTATGCACAAGAATTAATTAAGAAACTTTTATATGGTTATCAGGTATCCATCAAGTCTCTCAAACTATAATGACGTAACAGTTGTCAAGAGAACAGATAAAACTATTTAATTTGCGGCGACGTCAAATATTGATGGTTCCTACCAATTTAAAAGATAGAGCAGTAAATGAACCGTGATAACAAAAAATACTGTCATTCTGGAATTAGATATTAACAAATTTTTTATAATAATAAGAGATTCACCTCGAAATCAAACGCGTATTTAACTTAACAATGGATTCTTATTTCCATTCTTACCAATCCATTCCTATTACATTGAAATTATATATATCTACTTATGCTTACAAAATAAATTACCTTTTTTACAGAAAACCCGTTCAATATTTCTCATATAGATGACAGTCGGTTGAAAAACCTTCGCCGCCACAAACACTTCCGCCAAAGCCTTCGCTGGCTTGTCAATGTGCGCACTGAACACTTCAGGTGTTATATCAATTTTAACTGCATCTAATTTTGAAACACAATTTGTATATAATGTAATCATAACTCATTTATCTTCACGTAATGAATCTCTAAGGTAGAATTTTGTACGGCCTATTTGAGGCCTAAGAATTTTATAAGCTGTAGCACAAACAGGTGCGAGTCTAAATAATAAGTAAGATAGCCTGAACAAATTGTATACAAATTCTACGTTTGTGTGGCAGTTATCATTAAGTATAGTTAGGTATTTTATATAAAATACTTTACGATTTGTTAAAGTTTGAGCTGAATCTATGAAAAGTAATAATGAAACAATTTTGTTAATTTTAAAGAAGCGTAGGCTCGACTGCTGATAAAAGCGCTAATATAATGTAAATTGGAATTTGTTCTTTTTGCAAAATCAAAGATCTTAATTGCGTACGACTTATCACTGACTGCGTGCTTGTGGTACAATGTGTGTAGAGACGTAGCAGGCTATTCAATTAAAACCACAATGGTATTTAACAACTTACTCAAATAAATAAATAAAGCCTTTATTTCTACTGTACTTAAGCTAGACAATTTTTATATATCATTAAGCTACATTAATTTAATTTTCTAATGTACAGTATTTGCCTCTGCGACGTAGGCTTCCTCTAAACCTTCCCATGAAAACTTACTTAGTTCCCCACAAACTGTATCCACCAAAAAGGACTTTCCGTTGCGTGGTGGACCCAACAACATCACTGCTTTATTTCTTGGCGCTCCCGGTTCGATTCCCGATCCGTAAATACATGATAATGTCAACCGCCTCCGTATATCGCCGTAGGAAGGTATAGGGAATCTAAAAACCCACTTATAGTCATGAAACTAGATTCGGGGACTAAGTATTGTTTCATTTCATTAGTATTTCGAAAAGAGCTCGTGCTAAAACCTCTTAGGACTATCTGATGTGATCAATACCACAAAAAAAATTATTTACTTGGCATTTGGATCCCGAATATTAACATCATATGCGAAGTAATTCAAATCACCAATTATCTCCTTAAGCTTATTCGTCGGTTTTGAAACGAGATTCAGATCGAATAGTTTCTGAAAGGACACACGAATTCAGTCTTTTTTGTTGAGTTATTTGTAGTTCATCTTACCTAGAGTTTACCTAGAGTTAATTAATACCACTACTTATTTAAGATCTCTCTATAGAAGGGAGAATTTATGGTTTGTGAAACGAAATTTTACGAAATTTCTTGTTTAAAAGCTCTTAGCAGTAAGACCGCTTTACCACTTTGTTGTAAATCTTGCAACTTAGTGATGGAAATATATTTAGTAATAATTTTAATACTCACAACACAGAAAGCTCTTTTATTATATTATGATAAATTATGTTATATTTATACTGGTTTAGAATTTAAATAATATTATAAAAACTGATTTAGAAAACCATTCAAACATACTTGAAAACTTTCTAATAAATCATCATTGATTTTCAACGGCTTTGGCACAGGAAGCGCTTTCGGCTTCTTCCTTGTGGGCATTTTTGGGAACTTCCAACCGACCGATTTGTACATTTCTTGGTGTGCTTTTACTAAAAGCTTTAGATCTAACCTGTATTCGATTATTTTATCAGTGCATTAATTAATATACCCGTACATATTGTAAGCTTTCCCGCTTTCACAAATGTATGCTACACGATTATTTATAGCCTTAATGGTGTATAATAAAATGTATACTCCAACACAGAAATAATTTCTTAATTCGAACCAGCACTTGATTATCCATGCGAGTTTTGGTAGAAAGAAACAAACAGAGGCATATAAATAGAATATAAATAATATAATGTAAAACCGTCACTAAGCATTCATTCAAGCATCAACTAGTATATTATAGTTTTTTAGGGGGGGGGGGGGGGGGGGGGGGGGGGGGGGGGGGGGGGGGGGGGGGGGGGGGGGGGGGGGGGGGGGGGGGGGGGGGGGGGGGGGGGGGGGGGGGGGGGGGGGGGGGGGGGGGGGGGGGGGGGGGGGGGGGGGGGGGGGGGGGGGGGGGGGGGGGGGGGGGGGGGGGGGGGGGGGGGGGGGGGGGGGGGGGGGGGGGGGGGGGGGGGGGGGGGGGGGGGGGGGGGGGGGGGGGGGGGGGGGGGGGGGGGGGGGGGGGGGGGGGGGGGGGGGGGGGGGGGGGGGGGGGGGGGGGGGGGGGGGGGGGGGGGGGGGGGGGGGGGGGGGGGGGGGGGGGGGGGGGGGGGGGGGGGGGGGGGGGGGGGGGGGGGGGGGGGGGGGGGGGGGGGGGGGGGGGGGGGGGGGGGGGGGGGGGGGGGGGGGGGGGGGGGGGGGGGGGGGGGGGGGGGGGGGGGGGGGGGGGGGGGGGGGGGGGGGGGGGGGGGGGGGGGGGGGGGGGGGGGGGGGGGGGGGGGGGGGGGGGGGGGGGGGGGGGGGGGGGGGGGGGGGGGGGGGGGGGGGGGGGGGGGGGGGGGGGGGGGGGGGGGGGGGGGGGGGGGGGGGGGGGGGGGGGGGGGGGGGGGGGGGGGGGGGGGGGGGGGGGGGGGGGGGGGGGGGGGGGGGGGGGGGGGGGGGGGGGGGGGGGGGGGGGGGGGGGGGGGGGGGGGGGGGGGGGGGGGGGGGGGGGGGGGGGGGGGGGGGGGGGGGGGGGGGGGGGGGGGGGGGGGGGGGGGGGGGGGGGGGGGGGGGGGGGGGGGGGGGGGGGGGGGGGGGGGGGGGGGGGGGGGGGGGGGGGGGGGGGGGGGGGGGGGGGGGGGGGGGGGGGGGGGGGGGGGGGGGGGGGGGGGGGGGGGGGGGGGGGGGGGGGGGGGGGGGGGGGGGGGGGGGGGGGGGGGGGGGGGGGGGGGGGGGGGGGGGGGGGGGGGGGGGGGGGGGGGGGGGGGGGGGGGGGGGGGGGGGGGGGGGGGGGGGGGGGGGGGGGGGGGGGGGGGGGGGGGGGGGGGGGGGGGGGGGGGGGGGGGGGGGGGGGGGGGGGGGGGGGGGGGGGGGGGGGGGGGGGGGGGGGGGGGGGGGGGGGGGGGGGGGGGGGGGGGGGGGGGGGGGGGGGGGGGGGGGGGGGGGGGGGGGGGGGGGGGGGGGGGGGGGGGGGGGGGGGGGGGGGGGGGGGGGGGGGGGGGGGGGGGGGGGGGGGGGGGGGGGGGGGGGGGGGGGGGGGGGGGGGGGGGGGGGGGGGGGGGGGGGGGGGGGGGGGGGGGGGGGGGGGGGGGGGGGGGGGGGGGGGGGGGGGGGGGGGGGGGGGGGGGGGGGGGGGGGGGGGGGGGGGGGGGGGGGGGGGGGGGGGGGGGGGGGGGGGGGGGGGGGGGGGGGGGGGGGGGGGGGGGGGGGGGGGGGGGGGGGGGGGGGGGGGGGGGGGGGGGGGGGGGGGGGGGGGGGGGGGGGGGGGGGGGGGGGGGGGGGGGGGGGGGGGGGGGGGGGGGGGGGGGGGGGGGGGGGGGGGGGGGGGGGGGGGGGGGGGGGGGGGGGGGGGGGGGGGGGGGGGGGGGGGGGGGGGGGGGGGGGGGGGGGGGGGGGGGGGGGGGGGGGGGGGGGGGGGGGGGGGGGGGGGGGGGGGGGGGGGGGGGGGGGGGGGGGGGGGGGGGGGGGGGGGGGGGGGGGGGGGGGGGGGGGGGGGGGGGGGGGGGGGGGGGGGGGGGGGGGGGGGGGGGGGGGGGGGGGGGGGGGGGGGGGGGGGGGGGGGGGGGGGGGGGGGGGGGGGGGGGGGGGGGGGGGGGGGGGGGGGGGGGGGGGGGGGGGGGGGGGGGGGGGGGGGGGGGGGGGGGGGGGGGGGGGGGGGGGGGG
>CAVNZL010000142.1:1245000-1347500 GCA_963693355.1 Pontia daplidice
AGGTTTCGTCCCCAAAAAGGGGAATCGTAAATATATATAACACAGTATATTATAGTTATTTTCATAGCGTCATGTCGTACGGCATTCTTCTTTGGGGTAATGCTGCGGATGTTCAGACTATATTTATTTTACAAAAACGGGCAATTCGCGCGATTTGCTGTTTGCCCCCACGGGAGTTGGTGCGAGAAAGATTCAAAGATTTAAATGTTATGACGCTGGTCAATATATCTATGAAAATATCATATATGTTAGAAAACACATAAATCGTTTTAGTACTAATTGTGACTTTCATCAATATAATACCCGAAATAGAAACGATTAATGTGCTAAATCCACAAGACTGCCTAAAATAAGCAATTGATTTCAAGGAAATGGTACTCGCTATTATAATAAAGTCCCAAGCAAATTCCGAGAGCTGTCAATAAACAAATTCAAACATGTTATTAAAAGAAAATTGATTGCTAAAGCCTATTACAGGACCGCGGATTATCTGAATGACAGAAGTGCTTGGGACTAAATTGCTCCTGTTCTAAAAATTATAAGTTGTAAGCATGATCAAAAAAAAAGACAAACCCGACTGAGTTTCTTGCTTGTTCTTCTCAGACTCGGGCGCGTTAGTGAACAAGCCAAACAATAAATTTAGTTTTAAGTGACGTGCAAATGTGGTCATGAAACGATCCTACTTGGATAAATGATTTTTGACTTTTGACTTTTTTGCCATTAGTTGAATAATGTTATATTGATTACATTAAACAAGCCATCAGACTCATCTGAGAGTGTGGAAGTTTTGGATTAAGGAGCTTTTCATACACAAGGACATACTTGCCGAGTGACTTTCAAAAAGTAAAGTAAAGTTTAGAGACTAGACTTTATTTTCATCTGATAATTAAAAATTTTGATACAAATAAGTGCTCACCTCATAAGCTCATCGACGTACTTCCTACAGTCTAGATGTATTTGACTCATAATATCCTCAGTGAGAATCGCTTGCATATAGCCAAATAAGGCTTCAGGACATTGGTCAGGAGGAAACTCGTCATATATGGACCAAGCTGCTTGATATTTCTGGAGGACCTGTCAAGTTGAGTTTCTAATTTGGACCATTGAATCTAAAAAGATTTTTTAACAATTTCTACTGTTGGTACAAATTGAAAAAAATGTGGTAGATTGTCCATTTATAAAGAAAAGAAAGAGAAGATTATTTAACATTTTGCTACTAAGAGCGGAGGATAAATGAAAGATGGGAAAATTGTCTTTGCAATGAATAAATGAAAAACACTTTTTGAACGGATTTAAGTTATAAATTTTTGCAAAATTTAAATATATTTAACATCCTTTTTTATTTTTTTCCGACGTTTCGCGTACTTTGCAGCGTGCGTCACGGTAGACACCTACCGTGCAATTTTGCAATACATAACTTAAATCCGTTCATGAAGTGTTTTTCTTTAAGTGAGTAACAGTTATGTTAATAAAAGACAACATAATTAATAAATAATTTAATGAATTAATGTGAACTAAGTTTTTAAAATTAATAATTATAAATTAACCAGTCTTTATTTACCAACCTGTCTTAGCAGGACTTTACGACAGTTTCGTAAACGTCAAAAAGATAATTTTAGTTTATGAAAGTTGTTTAGTTAGAAATACGCCTACGGTTCGGTTCCTAACGCTTCAACAGAATATTGTATCATTAAATAGTACAAAATCCCAAAAAGGATGAGCGCTCATCGAACGCTGTTCGTAGAGGCAATATCCTGATGATGCTCCGGTATCGGAGTGAAACGTGCGTCGAGTGGTGGTGGGTTTTTCGCGGAGTATTGCTTGTATATTGGTCTATTGGGATTTTGTACTATGGACATCCCAAAGTAATTTAACATAGTTTTCGCTTAGGACTGTGTATAACTTTACGTGGGTATTAATTGCCATATAACGGTAACTTACATTTGTAAAAATATAGTCCATGTTTTTAATAGGGTTTTATTAAAACTGTTGTATATGTTTACCTGTACAACGTCCAAAATTACATGGGATGTCTGCGGCTGATAACCAGGGTCTGATAGAGGGTTACAGCGAAGACGAAAAAGCTGTTCAGCCTCTCTTTTCGCCTGCTCTTTCGCCGCTAACTCCTTTTGTATTGCATCCAGTTTCGCTTGTTTCGCTTCAGCTTTTAACTATAGAAATAAGCCCAAAGTTTAAAGTGCCTCATCATCTTTATTATCTCCTCGTATAATAGTGTTTACTACATTCATTATAAGCAATCAAGTTGAGATATTTAAGTATTTGCAATTAATATTATTCAGATCATATACTGCTTAAAGTATTTGCCTACAAAGTAGGTATATGATTTATATTTATTGTACAAATTGAACAAAACAAATGAATGGATTTTAATACAAATTTAATATACACTGACAATTGACGGTCAGTTAGCGCAATGGCCATCACCGAGTTCGGTTTCCATTTCCGGTCTGTACCGGAACAACATTTGTGTGATACCTAATGTCTGGGGGTTCGAACTTGAACTCCTCCGAAACGGTTTGACCGATTCTCATGAAACTTTTTGAGCGTATTGATTAAGTCTGAGAATCGGCCAAAATCTATTTTTCATCCCCCTAAATCTTAAGTGTAGTCCATCCCTAATTTTTTTTATTTTTTAGACAAAATTTTTAGTTACTATTTTTTTATGATACAACATTACATACAGTCCTAAATTTTCACCCTTCTACGGTCAACCCTTATTTTTTATTTATTAATTGAAAATTGAAATCACATGTATGGCACAACGTTTGCCGGATCAGCTAGTGTATTATAAAAATTATACATATTGTAAGCATATGTGTATCAGTTGTGTTAGCCGCCATGATTCATGAATAGCACACCTTGGGGCTAACCGACTGTGTATAAAAATGTGTCCCGTTATTATTACCCCAGAATAAAGATATTTAACGAGTCCATTGTTTAGCGACGAAATGCGGAACACAATCCGCTAATCGTAAACCATTTGTATCACATTTTATATATTTGAGAGAACCGTGATTTCAATTGCGTTCATCGAATCTCCTTTCTTTACCTGATTCAGCCTCTTAGAGGTTATATTTCAAATATATGCCCTCGTTTATCCCTTTTGTTGTCAAAATTCAAGAAAATCGGTTAAACAATTTGGGCTTTAAATGTTTTTTTCCACAACTGAGCGCTTCAGATGGCATTTTGAAGGCTTTACTGTTGAAAATCTATTTGAGTGATTTGCACAGAAACACTTAGAAGTTTTCACGTTTGGTCTGTTAAATTACCATATCTTTCGTCTTCCCCTTGGTATTTGCGAGGTACCGTTCGTCTTCTTCTTTCTTCTCTTGAATCGTGGGATAGTCACCACGTATTACCATTACTGTGCCACCTTCAATTTCGTATGGGTACTCTGGGAAGAAGCCGTAGCCATAGAACCTGAAACGATAACATCGTGTGGTGAAGGTTAGACACATTTTTGTATCTCTTCTTTTTTTTGGACAAAGTTAATCTCCTACAGGCCTATATTGGGATGAATACAGTTGAAATGTTTTGGCAAAAAACTTATCACGGGTAGTATCGCTTATTTAACAAAACATTATCGAAATAATATAAATGAATATCAGAACACATTACAGACACAATCAGTTAGCCCCAAGGTATATATTATGATATACACACATTTTATATTATTACATCGGCAAAAATTATGATCACAAAAATATCTTCTGTACCAGTATAGTATTTTACCATTCCCTAAACCAAGTCCTCACTTGGTCTGTGATATCATCGATCTGGTCATCCTTTTTAAAAACCACAAGTCTTGCGTTCTCCTTTTCAAATGCCATTTTATATGTCTCCTTCAGTTTTGTTCGCATATTTCTTTTTCTTAAATACATCTGGAAGTTTATTGAGAAGATAGGCTTAGAAACCATTGCTGGACATCTACGTCAATTATGTTTCTATCTGCTGTAAAAGCTTGGTCTGTCTCTTACGTTTGAATCTACTTCTTTGTAAAACGTGGGGCACACGGAAGGGCTCTGTTTGTTTAGGGACGTGAATAATTCAATATAGAGACAACATCGTTGTTGAATATGTTCTGAATTATGCAGAGACTACAGAGCGGAGGAGAGTTTTTGACAGATCTTCTCTTCCACTTGATTTGTGAACAAACGTTTTACAATGTTACCTTCATAGATAAATGTATTTTGACCTGTATAAGATGAAATTAGTATAACCTAACCTTATTGTTCTCTTCTTCATAATTTAATCGCTTTTTGAAAGGATCTGGTATGAGACCTAACAATATATCCCTCTTAGTATCGATCAGTCGTTGCCTCTTAACTTGCATATACCTCCTAGAACAAATATAGTTCTAGATTAAGGGATCTCGAGAGGGACGGGAAGTAGACCTCGGGGCAACAAAGGAGGAGGGTGGACTCAGTTAATCTTCAATTTTTAAATTTTATAAGATACTGAATATAAAGAAAACACGTTTTTTTTCCCTGGTGCGGGCACGGATAAATCCGGCTCTGAGCAAACGGAATTTAAAGATTCATAAAAGTTTAATTCGCTGATTGATAAACATAAATTCTCCGTGAATATATATTTCTATAAAAGAGCTGTAATATGGAATCAACACAGTACCTAAAAACAGTTTGAATCAATATAGCAGCTTGTCTTCTTAAGTACAAAGGTGCCTCTTTCAAATTCTCGGCGAAATACATTCTCTTTCTTCTGCATTTGGCTTTAAAGTCCTCTATAAAGTATTGCCTGAAATATTTTCATATATTACCGTCAGGTATTTCATAACAAATAGAAGTAAGGAGAATAATAAGTTACAGTTCATTTAGATTTTTTATCTATTAAGTCTATTTTTTAATTTATACTTATATTGTATTTTGCTAACATGAGTATCGCACATTTCAATATTGTGTTATAAACTATACAAAACGTCGGCATTGTAGTTATATATTATATGTAAATTTACTTTAAATCGTATTACTTGAGATAGCTTGAGATCTCGACCGAGCCCTTATATTACAGGCTGGTTGCTTTCTTTATACAGACTGTATTGCGCACAAGAATATAAATATGACTAAATTCTAACCGAAATCTTTCTTGACGTTGTATTATATTAGCCTGTAGATATGTCTCCGAATATATCGTGTGTTCGCTGATATCTGAAATATCAATGTTTATTTTACATTTCTCCTAATATAAATAGGTGAGCCATTGTTATTAAAATTAACCTTTAACAAATTGTTCCTCAGACACGAAGAGATGCGCGGGCGCAGGAGAACCGATGTCATCGATTACATTTTGTGATTCATACTTCTGAAATAAAACATGGATTAACTCAATTGACTGAATCTTCTACCTGTAACATATAGACATATAGTACAGTGTGTGCGCACAGACATATAATTATTAGTTAGTTGTTCAGAATGTGACGTGTGTTCGAATATGGACGAGGAATAGATATAAAGCCTTCCACGCACCGCACGCACCTTCTAACATCCTCGAAGGCGGGCTGGCGACCTATTGCAGGCCAACGAATAAAGGCTCTCAAAGGAATAACGTTGTCTTGTTTATAATTTTTTCCATCTAAATACATTTTTCATTTTACTAACACTGTTCTTGTTATGTCAGTGGAACTTTATGATTTTGGCCTCATCCATCGATTGATCATTGAAGGATTTTTAAAACGTATTCTGTTGAGGGATGTGTCGAAACACATTTCCTACTTTAAAACCGAACCACCCATTTCTATGTTTGCGATAATGTTATATGATAATTGTTTGTTACTTAGGTAGATAATTATAGACTGCTTTATTTATGATATTCTATTTAAACAGTGTTACGTAAATGAATAAATAATATCGGCATATATTTCACAGTTATCAGTTAGCCCCACTGTGGTAGATTTGTGTTATAGGCGGTAACACAACTGATAAACAAAAACATACACATATACCTACACACATTTTATAAACATATCGCACACACAACACAGCCAACCTTAATTACCTTAGGTGGTGGAGCGTTCTTTCTTGAAACAGCATCAGCCCACATTTTTTGCAAGAGATGTTCCATGGAGTCATCCCTACATTCTAAAGGTAGGTGGTATGGTATAATTATCTGAAGAATATGTATAGGCTTTTTAAAAATACTTTAATACATGCCTACTGATAGTTTATTATATGAGACATCTTATAAATTGTAAGATCATTTATTTTAGGAATGTATGTGATCGGCCTTCAGTGCGCCACACGGGCTTCCTTCTTTTTGATCCTAAGGCCACCGGTTTCCTCGTGATGAAAGAAAAATACAGTCTACAGCCGGGATTCCATCTGACGACCTGATGATGCAGCCAATAACACATAAATTTACCCTTACCTGCATACATAAATATACAAATAGTTTTCTTTATAATAATTATACATTGGTAAAACGTACCTGAATATCAAACGGTGTCTTTCTGGTATTTATTAAGCTATCATCAACATAAATATAATTAATCATTCACTATAAGATGTACTAACTCATTTCTCAGCTCGTACATACTGAAACGTACATAAATGTGCATTGGACCTAATGCTTATATAATGTTTTTTAGAATGAATATAGACTGACCGAATCGAGACTATATCATCGCATAGAGTCACCAAAAAAGTTGGCATGGATTAGTGATTGTTCGATCGTATCAACCTACCAACAGTCTTATTGATACGATTTAAGATGAAGTTCCAATTTTATGCAAAATCAAATAAATATACCTACCGTTTCATAAAAACACTTATCAAAGCTTTTATGTAGGGCGCCCTCTGTAGATGAACGCTGTTAAGATACGCGTCATACATTTGGTTTATCAGACTGCAGTATTCTGAATACATAGTTCCTAATACTTCTGGTGGCACTCGACGCTCTTTAAGCCAAAGGCCCTTCTTAGCTTTTTCCTACAAAAATAACCACCATTTGATGCTATAGGTTTATCTAATTTTTATATAAAGATATTGTATTCTGCAGTATAATATTGCCGGCATAATTTTGATGATGTATTTTGAGGGCAAAAGGCGTCCTTCATTAAGTTCGGTTTATTTCGTTCTAACTGGACAAAGACTATTTTCATTCATATACCAAAACCTTTGGATTCGTCTGTAACGTTCTTGTACTCATTCCAATCATTTGACGCATTTTATAAATCATACTGAAATGTATGCTGTTACATTTTCAAAAATTGATTGGATTTATAAATATGCTACGGCTAATCTCCGGAACATAATCTGTAGGTCTAAAGTTTAGTATAGGGTTGTTGGCGTTCAACTCGATATATACCAATATAGTACATCCCGTTAAAATGAAACACGAAGAGGTGGTTCCTTTATTGTGTATGTGTTACATCGAAGGTAGCTAACGTCCGTTCGGAACGGCTGCGTAAATCTATATAACATTAAACTTACAATTATACGTTGCAGAACTTGCAGATAACAGGACCTGCCGACCATTCTCATGCCCCTTTTTGAAACACATCTGGTCGGCAGATTCTTTTACCAACTTTCTTGTCCGTAACAGGGGTCAAGAAGTTTACGATTAACCGGAAAAATGAGTGTTTGGCATGCTACGAGAGATTTCCCTATGGAATGTTGATATTAAAGTGTGATACCTGTAAATCCATATCATTTTCAACCAATGTCAGAGCATCATGAAGAGTTGTTACCCATTTTTTATGAGCATCAATAACTATAGGTAAAGCTGTTGGGCACTTTAAAGACATGACTTAAATTTTATTTGATGCACTTAATTTTTGTAAAACACTAGAATTTAGATTTCTTCATTACTTATAAATAATACAATAGAAATTTTGACATTCTTCTGCCAACTATTTGTGCGTGTTTTATTCTGTATAATTGCATAGTTATGCAATAAACATAGATACACTGGAAACTCTGGAAATGAACAAGTTTTAGGATATTCATTATTTTAATTTGTTAAAGAGTATTATGGATTTAATATTACATTAAAAATGTTTCGTAACCAATTAAACCACATTTTTTTTGTTTGTTACGTCGACGTTTCGGAATCTCGTCAACAACCGTGCTCATGGTTATTTTATTGAAAATAGTTATAGGTTATTTATTATTATGTATTTATATCGCAAACAACAAATTAAATAAGTTATGTAATAAAAAACATCAGTATATACAATGAATCAAATATTTTATTACTATAATATAATATGTACATTTTGACTAGATCTTATAATAAAACAATATCATGTAAGAAATTTATAAATTCATCCCAATCACAAAATCCATCGTCATTTGCTGTACAATTTTTTAATTCCAATAATTGAGACATGGGTGGATTGTTTTTTGATAAAACTATACTTTCTCTAATTTGTTCTTTAGACTGGTATACATAATTAATTTTGAGGAAAAACTTTTTACTTTTCAACTCTTGCCACTTCTGAAACACTATTTTCCCACCAATAGGGGTAGGTACAAATTCATTTTTCAAAATAAACGGTTTAAATTCCATTGCATTCAACAGTACATTTATATTTGCATCATGTCCCATTAAAAGTGAAACTGTTGGGTCATTTTGGGTGAATAAATTAGACAGGTATTTCAATAGTGGTTTGGCAATGTCTTTGGCAACATGAGTTGTGTTAAAAGTGACATTATGATATCCATAGGTCAAGGGTAAGATTCTGTTCCAATCATTTATGTCACTTAATTTACCCCAAGCCATATCATGAGGTGGAAGTCCACTATAATACTCCATAAAAAATGCATCTATTGCCATATTACATAGTTTTAATGGGCCTTTTATAGATGGTTTTTTTCCTACTGTAATATTTAACAAATTCTTTTCTGTGACCATATCACACTTTTTATCAAGTTTACACAATTCAGATGCTTGATAATCAAGAATATTCTCCATATAATTATATGCTGATTTTAAATTAAGAGACTTTAATACATAATCCATAAAACCCAATAAAAAAATATAAAAAAAACCCTAAAAAAAATGAAAAAAAGGACAAAAAACAGGGTCATTTTGTTCAGCAAAAAAAAAAAAAAAAAAAAAAAAAAAAAAAAAAAAAAGATAAAAAGAGGAGTAATTTTATCAAGGTCCTTAGACAATTGAAAAAAAGAAAAAAGAAAGGATGCTGTTTTTAAGCCAGTATTTAAAAAATGAACCCTTAATCTTTAAGGCCCCCCCAAACGGCCAAAGGGGGGGGAAAAAATAAAACAAGGCCCTAAAAAAAAGGGTCCTAAGTTATGCCTACTTAAAATTATTACCTTTACTATCTGGTATTGTTTCACTGGACAGTCCAAAAATGTTAAAATAGCAAAGATACATATTGTTAAACAAAGAAAAAGACTGACGCTCAAACAAAGACTATGGCGAGCAAACATCGCGTGTACTTAATACAGAAAAGAATTGATAACTGGCTGTGATAAAAATGTTAATTTACTAAGGTCAGTGAATGTATGTATAATGTGAGGGGCTTTGCACCTCTGTCCTCTACCCTATGACACAGCATACTTTATAAGTTATATCGTACAGACCGTATACATGAATAAAACTGTTTACTTTGGATAAATGACATCTTTGAGAGACTAACATTTATTTGTTAGTCGTTTATTTGATTACTGAACTTTCTTACAATTTATAAGAATAACATAGTTTAATGCATACTTTGCAAATACAAGACCACACCATTACACAACAAATAGACACACACATTTAAAATGATAAATATAACTCAACAAGCAACAGACGGAAGTTCTGACTTCTGAGACCGTTCGTATACCTGACTTTTGAGCTCTGGCCTCTGACAGATGACAGAACGGTGGACGTTTGATAATTCTCATTATAACAAATTTTTACAATTATAATAACTTCATAATTAAATTGCATTTTTGACTTCTTCCAAATACAAAATTTAAATTTGACGTATAATATTTTAACAATAAAACTAGTGATACATTATTTGTTATTTTTATATAGACATGTTGGCCAAGTCTTTTTAACCTGTAACTCTGACCCATTATCTTCAATTTTAATTAAAAATGAGAAATGGAAAATGCTTCTCGGAGTGTGAAAGTGCTACAATTCACCCAAATTATAGTATTTTACTTAAGTATAATATTGCCAACGACCATCGCCACTTTCATATCCTTGAGAACACAGGTCACGGCTTGTTAAGAGCAAATAATTTGACAAAAATAGATTATCTATACAATCAGAAAGTCGGATGGCTTGCAACCATCTTTTCCTAAAATGGGATCGGAAGGTTTATTTAAACATCCAATATTAATGATTATCTGTGTAAGCGGCTTCGATTCTTGGCGCTGCGTTTGGTAATCGAGTTATTTTATTTTAATTAATTAATAATAATTATGCTGATAATGGTAATAATATTTAGCACTGACAACCATTTTTGTTAAAAAATATTATCTCATGAAATTGTTACTGACATAATTTGATTTTAATGAATAACTTCGTTTATATAGACACACAACAAAATAACGGTCAAGTAGGGTTTTCTATCACGGTTGAACCAAATACACGGAACAGTTATTACTTAACATTTTAGGTTATTATCATATAAATTAATGGAGACTAGGATTTAAACTAAAACAACCTCGACCTCACATTATCCAAACCGAACAAACACTTAATCAAGAATAAGTAACAATTTGAAAAATCAAATTAAAAACAAAATAACTACGCCAAATGTATAATTGTTACGCGCTATAAGTAGATACTTGTTATTAGGTTTTGTGCCAATGTTTATTACGACAGACAACGCCTTGCCACCTCGCCAACTTGAAAGACTGAAACGATTGCTTTGTTCATGAGAGCTGTATCATCTATTTGAACATCCAATATCAGCTGTATTAATAAATTCGTGCTTATTTCGGAGTATTTCGTTTGTTCAAAGACACCTAATATCTCACTAGCAGTGAGCGTTAACAATTGAAGAGTCTTTCATCTCAATATTATAATAGACATTTGGTTGATTAAAGAAATTTCTTATCTATAGGTAGGTTATTCTAATGTCAATCGAAAAACAAAGTATAAAATGATACTGATTCTTCTTAAAGCTAAAAGTCGACTAAGAACGAAATGATGTCACGTAATTTCATCTGCACAACAGCTAATGCAATTATTACCAGTCTGTCTTGAGTAGAATTGCGAGATGGAAAGTACGAGGACGCGTGTACGGATAAAGAACTAGTTTTATGTGTTAGTAATTGTGATATGTGAATTGTGATATTACATGTTTAAGTTTCTTTTCAGTTCTCGTCCGCTCTACTCACTCAATTTTTGGTAGCGGTAAATGTAAACTTAGAGAGATCTTGATTTTTATCTCTTTGATAAGGACAACACAATACACCGTTCATTATTTAAACTTGGACAATCTTTACGAATGCTAAAAATAAAAATTAAAAATACGCAATTTTTTATTATTTTTGCAATATTTGTTATTTATGTCTAAACTTATAGATTTATACTATGACATTATCAGCTACCAGGTCAGGCTGTCTGACGACATAGGCCTACTCAAGTTCCCTCCACATATGTCGATCCCTTGCTATTCTTCTCCATCCCTTAGGAAGATCATCCTCCCATCTTTTTATTAGTCTTCCTCTTCGTGTGTTTCCGTCCCTTGGGATTCTTCCACTTTCCTGTTTGTATTTTCATCATGTGCCCAGTCCATTTTTTAATGAATTCTACTTTACAATAAATTGATTGTTTTCGAAAAAAAACATTAAAATAAACTTCTTACGGATGTCGTTTACACATTCTTAAAACTTTATAAACTTGGAGTAATCTTCCAAACTTTTCCACTCTTCACTGGATAGAGCTTAGTTTATTGGGCGTTTATTAAGGCGATTAAGACAAATGTTTTCGCTTTGATCGATAAGTAAAAGTAGCTTATCTAGTTACCAGTTAAGGTGTCTTTATGGGCCAGCAAATTTCGACCGTGAAGAAATTGGTATGCATGCGCATATGACATGAAAGTCCACTATGAATAATACTGCTTGACCCCATATCTCATCAAGGGGTGGAGTTAGTTAACTATAACTTAATCTCATGGAATGGGTATTGAGTTCAAAGCTCACCTGATCTAGTGTTGCCTCCAAACAGTGATACTGTTACAAGGCTCCTGAGTGCGTTGTCTGCGGTTAAAATAGTGCTACGCCTTCTGCCTCGCCGTCCGATAATATATAAAAAAATCAGCTACAAGTGTGATAAATACGATGATGAATATTTCATAATTATTATATTAATAAATAAAACGACAATAACACCTTTTACGTATTAGTTCATGGAAGTTTTTTTATATATTTTGTTAACGAGCTTTTAGGTGGCCTAAGTAGGAACAGCCATAGTCCATAAACACTCATTAATGGGTGCGTTGCCGGTCCTTAAGGATAGATAGATAGAAAGATAGAGTTCGTATCCGGAAGCTATATTAAGTAATACGAAGGATATTATTTTGGTAGTACATTATTGTCTTAAACGAGTAAAGTATTAAAGAGAATCTCGTATAGTAAAATTGATTCCGACAAGGGATATCTCATGAGACGGGCTCAATAGAATGACAGACCAACGGATTTACGTCCCAACGGTTTCGATATACGCCTTTTAACTTGATTCTTAGTAAATTTAACACTTAAGTACTTTCTCGTGAATTTGTTTTTTGTAACAAATATTTGATATATATTACAAAAAGCATATGTGGGTTAAGTCTTTTCAATTACACAATTGTTTCTTAAGTTGGATGATAAATCATATCGATATAAGTTTATCCGTCCTCAGAAGCCTTAATAGATTGTAGTACAATATTATCAAATTTCAGGAATATATGAACAATTTATAACGTTTATAATATTAATAGTATTATAAGTTTGGTTTTAAAATATACTTGTTGTGATAAAGTGAATTCGGACTTTTTCCAATCGATTACTGATGTCTGTTATTTATTTATGCTTTGTTGCCACAATAAACTTTATTATACAAACAGCTTAAATAAAGAAGAGGCAACGGGCGGCCTTATCCCTATGAAGCTATCTCTTTTAGCCCTTAAAATAAATACAAAGATTAGTGAAAATCAAGAAGTGTGAATACAAATAAAAATAGTTATTTATCACATTAAAATTTGAAAAAAAAAAACAGTGTAGTTAAATAAACTCCAAAAAAAAGTTTCAATTAACTATTTAATAGTTATTTGAAGCTATTATAAGACAATTTAATGCTTATTTGAGGTTAACAGTCGGCAACCTGAAGAAGTAATTTTGGTTAAACCAATACAGCTATTATTTTAGACTGATTTGAGTCGAAATACCATATTTGCTAAGATAATAAATCTGAACAGAGATGAATATCGTAAAATTTTGCAAAGCCGAGCTGAGATTTTTAAAAAAATAATTTATTAAAAAAAAGACAAGCCCTAAGTTTCTAGTTTTACATCTAAATAAATCGAATTATATAGACCAGATCCTCAGAAAAAAAGGAATCAGATTTTACCTAACTTTTGTCCATCTGTCTCTTATCATTGTAGAGTAAACACAATTTTAAAAATAGAAACGAATTTAAAGAGAAACACTTTGTTAACTGATTCAGTTATGTATTTTTACAAAATGTAAGTATATTACATTATTTTAAATTTTTCCGACGTTTCGCGTGCTTTACAGCGTAACAACAATAATAAATAGAAACGAAGTTTAGCTAATAAAGCAATTAGACTGATTACATTTTTATAAGAAAACATAGAGACTAGAGTATGTGCCTAGCCCATACTAATAATGGCTAAGTGCTATCGCCTTGATGAAATTCATGAGTTACCTAAGTTTCTAAATTGAATGGTACTATTTCGAAACGAAGTTGTACAGAAACGTACATGTTACGATGTAAAGATCACGTGTGTTTCAAATACCTTGAATATGGAAAGAACATTAATTTATATCGTATTACAATTGAAAAGCTCTGTATGAAACAATCTATTTCATATAAGCTCAATAGCAGCTCTTCAGTTTTCCTTTTTCCTTTACGAACAAGCTTTATTATCCTTTAACCAGTCCCGCGGCAGCTTTCCCGAGGAAAGGTTGCGTTTTGAGCGTCTGTTGTAATTACGTAAAGTTAGTGCAGTGATTTGTGAATGTGTTGATATGGAAAAGGAGTGAACAGGTATGTTATTATTATAATTAAAACTAACCGGAAACAGACACTATATTCTTAATGTGCCAGTATTTTAAAATTTAGATATATTCAGGAGTAAAATATAATCTTTTTGATGACAATACCCTTTTTTAACCGACACGGAAAGCGAGGGAGGCTATGCGTTCGATCATTTACTTCTGAGTTATAAATGTCATTAGTAAAAACGCAGAAGAACTGTTAATGAAACAGAACAGTTTCTTATTTAGACCAAGTGCTTATTTTTTATATAATACCGGATTTTCATATTAGGTCCGCGATTCTGCTGTATTTCTTATATATTCTTATGTACTTTTGTTTCTCAAGTAAGCGATCTTCGCTGAGTAGTGTCAAATATATCAAACTTCATAAAAAAAAATGTTTTTAAATCTCTTGAAACTAGATTTATGTATGAGTGATGTTCTCGATATAATTGGATTTTTAAAATTTTCCTTACGACACAAATCGACACGGATTGACACTAATAACCGTTGTATTTCAACGCATTTTCATTCGGTGAGTTAACTATTCTTTTAAATGCAAATTACGTGTCAGTAATGATCGGAATAAATTAGCGACTAAATAAGAGAAGTTAATGGTTTACTTAATTAATCAAAACAAGTTTATTTATACATATAATTTTTCATTGTACCATATCACAATCGGCATTACATTATGCGTTACATAAAAGCAAATGTTCATGTTTCAAATTAATTAACCTAATAGTTACAATCGATCGTCTACGACCTAATAGTTGTTTACAAGATCGTCGGTATACGTTATAAGGATTTTAATCACCCTAAAACGTATAGTATGATAATGACAATTAAATTCAATATAGATTTAAGATTCTAAACTTGTACCAGAAATTTTCTTTCCCACATACTCCTATGGTTCTACAATCTACCTAGGTCTCTGAAAGGTCCCAACGACATTGGCCTCCATTTAAGTGCCTAGGCTGGCCCAGCCTATTAACAATAGTCCGCCAGTTATATATGTAAATAAATAAACTAAGGATATCATGGTAAGAACCGCTCTCTCTAGACCTCCTTAAAAGATGCTGAGCTGACTTAGCACTTAACGAGATATTATGAAATAAATACATTATGACTAATCTATTATTCGTGTTTATGGCACATTACAGGATAATAAAATTACAGTGTAATACATAAACATTAGTGGTTGATTTAAAGTGCCTTCTTAAAGGAGGTTCTTAGGTTCTTAATATACTTCATCTTAGAATAATATTAATCTCCTGTCACGATGTTTGTCTTCGATGGACTCCTAAACTATTTAACCAATTTTAAATTGAATTGGCACTACCGTTAGCATTTAGGCATGGATCCAACTTACAGAGATAGGGTCAGCTTAGATCTTTCATTATAATCGCAATTTTATTTTATTGCAAATTATTTGTCCATAATTAATTGACAGTCGACAATTTCTGTTAAATCAAAGATTCTAACAGATGTCGATAAACTTTTCGACTGGAATGATGCTAAGTAATCCATAGATGGCACTGCTATGGTAGAACCGATGCAACGACGTTTCATATAAAGATTATTTATTAACCTAAATAAATCATACTTTTTTAATGTTTAAAACGCTTTCGATTATAAACATATACCGGCACACTTAAAGCTGATAATTATTTTTATTGATCTAAAAAAATGTGTTGCTAGAAATCACTTTTATGGAAAAACAACGTTTAGCCGGATCAGCTAGTATATATGTATGGTTTGATGATTAAATAGGCGCGATGGTGACAATGCTACATTGTCCAATAGACTCCCGGGTTCAATTTTCGGTGTGTTTTGAGAATATTTGTTCGCTGCACTCTGGATTTACGTGTAGTAATAAAAATGTATCTTTATCAATTGTCTGTGTCCTTAACATACAACTTTGTGGCTAACCGACTGCGTGTGAAATGTGGCCTGATCATTTTTATTTAGTCTTAATATAGTAGAAATATCAGAAGAATCATGTTTCGTTTTAGTATAGACTTAATACTTTCTTAAGATTCCAACAAGAGGTTTTCGTAAGCTTTGGTATTTAAGACGCTTTGAACAACGTAATATCCCTCCTTTGAGATTACTGAAAATACCTTTATATACGAATAAAATATATTTTATTTAGAAAATTATTAATCCGCACAAAGTGTAATACAGATATTGTTTGATACCAACAAAGCTTTAATAATGTTTACATTTTAACCCGCACAACGTGATCTAGTGGCGATACACAAGCCTACTGCTTGGTTGGATTTTTTTCTGTTTATTTAATATATTAAAAACTGTGAAAAACAAAGATGAATCTTTGTTATTCAGAATTTTCTAACAATCGGTAAAAGATCTTCCCAAAGTAATTAATTTTATGATCTTGTTTTTCCTTCGATTTTTTGTCGATTCATGAAAATTTTAATCTCAAACATAAAGATCTTATCAAAAGAGATAAGATACTATATCTCGGCGTCATTTTTTGTAGATTTTATATTTTGCAGCTCTGTGCACGATATACATCCGATTTTGTGTATTAGTTAGGGTCATCATCATATCTTCATTATTATGTATAATAGATATTAAATAATCGAAGTGAAACTAGCTTTGGACAAACACCATAGGGATAAATGCGAATACTAATCATAGTCACGAGCCAGATTTACTGTGCTCGTAGGTATTGCTTTCAGCTGAGATGTTCACGTTTGTCTCCACGTGTTTTCGAACTATAGCTTTATCATTGTTTTCAAGTATTGATCCTATTATTCAAATAGCCTGTCTGGGTAAATCTTTTTCAAACGTGTACAAGCACCTTCCAGCGCCTTTAAATTTTTAATTGCAGTAAATTCGAAAAAGATCACTACAAGGTAGTGTTTTGTTTTTGCTACAGTTTTTTCTGTTTGAAACAGTAAAATATGATTTTTACGCGGATACAAATACGGACATAAGCTCAATAATTGTGATTTACATCCATGTTATCTGAGTAGATTTGGCCACGGCTAATTGGGACTCTTCGCATTATTCTTTTAAAAAATCGATATAATTCCAAATTTTTTTTAACTACTTCGTCTCTCTCTGCCAAATAGCATTGTCATGGCAAGAGATAGTGGAGTTTAGTAAGGGATGTCCAAATTTTGAGTATTTTAAGAAGCCTTGCAATATTAAATATTGACATAACCTTTGGTAGCCAGGGCACCACTTCTCTTTCAAGCCGGGTAAACCGAATACATAATAAGGCCAATTCACTCCAAAACTCTTTCCGCGACCTCATTAGATATTTAAACCCTCGAGAGGGTCGAACTTTCTCGACAGTAGCAAATGATATAGATCGCAATAGATTGTCTTTTAAGTTATTTCGCGAGTGTTCGATATTTCGAGTGAAATTTGTTCGTTCGAGTCGTGTAAGCTTCCATACATTTTCGATTGGCATAGGCCATAGTGGAAGTGATTTGAAGCTAATTTTGAAATTCGTTTATTTTGTTTCTCGCTTACAAGGGATATTGTGTACCAATCTATGGCACGTATTATCATTATTGTACTTACGAATGACAGAAATTATATGCGTTCAATGAAACTTTATATTAAATTACTATACGGAATAATATATGACACAGTGACACATCGACAATAAGTCCTATCATACTAACACTCTCACACACACACATACACATGACGTCATATATCTTTGTTTGTCTGTTATTACACAATATTGTCCTCTCTCAATGGAAGTAGCTATTTTATCTAGCAAGCCTTTTCACAATAGGCAAAGCTTCAATACACTTCATACGTAGACTTATGCAGTGGCAAAGCAACGAAGGCTTATCTGATCTTGATAAACCCATATAGTCATCAATCATTAATTCATTCATAGCTTATACAACCAAAATCATGTCACACTAATATTATCTATTTATAATAATAGATTCTTGAATGCATCATTATATGTTCACTGTCATGAATCGAGATGGTGCAGGTTGATTTGTAAATGTAAGTATGACACTATTTTGTTTATGTCTGGAATTCGAGAGACAGCGACCAGTGGATGCCAGTGCAACATATGCCGAATGTATAATTTTCTATCTTTTGTACATTATGTAATGACCTCCTCACTTAGTGATCGTCTTTACTAGCTAGATTGGGTCGACATGAATTTCAAATCCCTCAGCACTTTCTTTCGATAGCCCAGATACTGGGGGTTGAATATTGTACCTAGAACTCTCGTAATTGATGGTCTATGGAAAACAGCCAGCACCCTTACTGCCGTTATGCCAACCTCCAAAAATAGTTACTTAGTTAGCCCTTAAATTAGGTTTACATTGATTTTGATTTTACGTCACCATATTACAGTTATTTACAGATATTTGTTTGTTTCTTAAGTTGTAATGTAATCGGTTCATTTAGTCAAAGCATAAAATTGTTAAATTATTCAGTCACTACATAAATAGTTCTATTTGGTGACGTACCATGGCGACAGATCGTTAAACATATCGAACAGGGCAAGTTACCGAGTTAAACAATGAAATGAAAGTTGGACATTGTTTCTTTTACATAAATTGTAATCAAGATTAAACAATAAATGTTATGCTTACTTAATTTGATACAACTCTAGTCAGTAACTTAAACTAGACAATGTTAATTATTATAATGTTCTAAAATTTAGACAATTTTTTATGATTACGTGTTCTTTTATAAAAAACAAAAAAGCGATTAAAATTGTAAAAACACGCCAAACGTGATATGGACAATGTAATAAATTGTATCCTTAAAGATGTTCAAAAATGAAAATGAAATAAACACAGAGGATCTCACGAAGACTGTCGATGTCTGAAGTTCCTTTCTCAAAGTGTTTACAAATATAAGCATATAATGCTTACATTTTTTTTATAAAATACTCGCAACACACTGAGGCTAGCAAGTGCGTTGTCGGCCTTCAGACGCTCTTTACGTTCTTTTCTTTTAGGTCCCTAAGTATTAGTATGAAAATGCCTCTAGTGGCAGCTGGTTTTCCAAAAAGTGCCATAGTTGTGTAACTGATGTTGGAATTCAGCTGCAGGTATCGGTCCGAACAACTCCTTTGAGCGCTTTTCACGATAAATGCAACTCTACGTAGGGGCAAAGCTTCTAAAAGTGACTAGTCGTCGTCGATTCGAACCGCTCGTTATTTGATGCGATCAAGTGAAGAGAGATGGAGAGTTCCAGGAGTGAGAACAATCCTTGTGGGACCGAATTTGCGCTTTGTAAAGTTGCAAGTGGTAACCAGGAGTAAATTTCGTCTCGCCTTGCTGAGCAAACCAAGAAGAGCTATTTTAGCCTTACCTCCAAATGATGGCGAAATTGAAGGTGGTTTGATATGTCAATGCCAAGAATTCATACTTGCTGACAATTTAGAAATATCAGTAACGATAAAGGGAACTCTTTTAATTAGTAGAAAACTGCCTTTTTGGGATTGAATTCAAGATTTAGTTGACCCCAATTCGCGACATTACAAAGTAATGCCTCGACTTCAGATACAAGAGTGTTTGGTTGCTCGACACTAGCTCGAGAAATATTCCCTGGGCGGGTATATGACAATGAATACTATCACAATTGGGTACACTTGAAGTAAAATAGCTTAGGGTTCGTAGCTCTTCCAAAACTTTTGTTTAAATATTTTTAAACTATTATACATTTTTGTATATATACATTTTTGTATTCAAAAAAATTACGAATGCTATTTTTACAAGATAAACGCGTGGGTAAGTGTATGTGTGTAGGTTACTAAGTTAGTAGTAGCCACTACCGAGATTGTCCAATGTCCACCAGCTGTGGTAATGTCTGTTTTAATGACGTACAATAGACCCCTACCGCATTTCACAGCATATGCATCATACCATGTGATAGTCGAATGCAATGTTTCTTATATAAATTATTCACACATAGTAAATTACATAGCCTCGCCACGAGGATTACATTACGATTTAGCGATATTTACATAGCATTTGTCATGTCAAAAGCAAATCCACTTTCCAAAGAGCTTATAACAAAACTGTAAGTCTCTGTAAGAGTAATTTGAAAATGTGTAGGCTTTGTATCTTCATCTGTCCAATTTACATAAATTTTACGGAATATCAAAGCTTAGACTTATCAAGGGCTTTTGTTGTCACACAAATCGCGTTAATTAAAATGGACGTGAATTTTTAATTTTTACCATGAGCCGTTTCAGTCCACTCTCTTGCATAAATTCGTCATACCGATGCCAAAACTAATGTATTATGTAAACGATTCAAAATTTGGTAAAGTGAAAATAAAAACTGAACAAGACTTAGAGACCAAGAAAACGGCGTATAAGCATCTTAAAGGCCGGCAACACTCTAGTCAGGCCTCTGGCATTGAGAGCGTCCATGGGCGGCAGTATCACTTTACATCACGCTGCTTTTTAAAATAGATGAGGAATCAGGCTTTGATACACGTATAACATAAGATTTTAAAGTATATGATATATGGGATATGGTCTTTCGAATAAGCTAAGGACTATAGCGTGACCATTATAAGACATACGTGTTCTTATTGAGGACAGCGCAGTCAGCATTTTTGCCATTTTCACAATATTGTATAATGTCATTCTTTCGTTAGAATATCAGCTTATTCTTGCTATTCTATTGCGGAAAAAAATATTATGTTCATAATACTATAATTTCCTCTAATTTTCCTAAATCACACGATAAAATGAGTATTTCCAAAATTTCTCAACGAAATCTGTGTCGACAATAAATAAAATCAATTCTTTCAAAAGCTTATATAATTTAAATGTTTACTAGACCCTGGGTGGCTAGATTTTCTCCGACTCCTTCTTTTTCATAAAAATTAGTATCAGTAACACGACTGCATTTTCAGATTCCGTGCGATTGCAAAATCCACGACTATTTTATTGTATTATGACATATCCATTACTCTTTTATCTAGCCGAGATTACATTTTATGTATATTTATGCTCACTTGAATATCATTGCTTCTGGTGGCGACGGGCTGTCCTTCTCCCTACAATAGGGTGAGGGCGGCGATAGCTAGCCATGCGTCGTACGTCGTAGCGCTACGGGGGATTTTTATTAGTTTTACTAGTTTACTATGTGTTTGCCTGTTTTTCAGGCATTACGTAAGTCTAGATAGACTGTATGTGTTTTTTCTTCTTTTCTTAAATAAACAAAAATACTAAAATCTTTAGAAAATGTCGGTTAAGATGAGTGGTGGAAAGTATTATAGTAATTTAGTACTGAGGTGTTACGTTGCGGAAGTCCACAGGTTTTCTACTAGACCGTTATTAGCAAAAATCCGCGAAAAAACCCTCAAATTAAAATTTTGTGACTCAATGAACGCCGCGCTGTTCGTAGAAGCAACATTCTGAGGATGCTACGGTGTCGAGGGGAAATGTGCGACGAGTGTTTGAAGTTTTTTTTCCCGGAATATTGATAATAAATTTAGAAAGTTTATTGCCAATTCGTCACATCCACTCAAGACCTTTGATTACGTGAACTGGCATTATATGCAAATTTAAAGAGATTAAATTAATATAATGATTTTTCTGATAATTATAAGGTCGCGGCCTAGGGTACTTGGGGACAGAAAGTTAATATTTTAAATTTTTATTTTTCAATGTTATCTGCTTCAAGTGAAAAAAGGGACTTTTCGAATATACACTTCTGAAATAAAGTAGCTTGGATTTGGATGGATGGAACGCATTTTGATCATAGTTGAAACAAAGAAACACAAAATTGATTTCATTTCACAAAAATCCGCGTCAGATTTGAGCCAAACCACAGAAATTAGTATGGAAAATACTTTTTGCAATTCTTGTTTCCCATATCATGGCTCGCTTGGATCTCTAGATACGTGCATTTGCACAGATTAGAAGAGATGAATGAAAATAGATCATTACTATTCAATGCGGCCTATATAAGGCTAGTTCGCATCTTTAACTTTGTAATTTACATTACTTTGGTATAGATAAGTTATATAAAATGTATTTTGATAAAAGGAATTTCAATTAAAACCGGGCAAGCGAATCAGATTCGCAGACGATTTGTATTAAGCGTCAGTTATTACAGTGGCAATTTCATCTGTGAAAGTCTCAAAGTTCATGACCCGGTGACAAAAGGACAAATAGACAAACAGACAGCGAAGTCTCTCCCGTTGGGCCCCTGAAAAATAGAACAACCTAACGACATAACAAACGCCAATTAGTACTTGGTTCAAATCAACCCGCTGATAGATTACCAAACATTACTTTCGTTTTATCATACGTCTCGACCTTTAAGAACAACTGTGTTTATCCCACGGATTTATTACTTCACCTGTATATGAATAATATTGTATATTATGAACTGTATTTTATATATATCCAATATTGGCTTAGTGGCTTCGGTGTCTGTCAAACCTGAAGTAGTTCTTTCGAATCACTGACCATTGCTGGTTAGGATGAAGGTTGTTCTACTTGCCTATTAATTAATAATTATCATGAAACACATCATCTGAGGCCCAGACTGTGCGGTTATCGCGGATATGTATTTTTTATAAGACTGTTTTATTCTTAACGTGTACTCATGGCTTTAATGCATGCAATACAGAAAGAGTGTGATTGCACTTTACTTTGCTGTAATTTTGATAATGCCTGTATTGTGTTGGAAATAATGCCTGTACGCTGCACTGGTTAAAGCGGGCTCATTCATGTATTATTTATACATTTGAAGATTATTTATATAGTATCAAGTTAAATTATGAGTGTTGTGTGTGGTGTGTGTTAAAGAACAATCTCAAAAATAATTGCTTTTTTTTAATTTCTTTAGTTCTGACTAAACGCATTTTCTATTTTGGTTCATACCTCTAACAGAATATTTAATAAATCTTAATTAATCGGCAAACAAATCGGGGACCCCTGGTACGGTCAATGTGATAAACATATGTGTTAGTTATAGTCTGGGTGTTAAAACACCCATATTTATTAGTATTTATTAGTAGAATTAGCACATAAACACAAGCTATAAGCAGACCTTGGGGCTAAACTTTCTTGTTTTTTTATAGAAAGAGGTTTAATAGTTCGCTGTTTCATTCATAATGCTGGATCCAAAGACAAAACGCTATACAGCACACATTTACAGGAACAGGCACAGACAATAATCGTTATTACATCCTATATCACGCGAGTCAGCGCCCACTTAGTTAATGAATATTGGTTTTATGTTATCAGCTGCTGATAGGAATATCGATTTCTGTTTTCTATACGAAATATTTCCTATATTATAAATGTTAATATATTGTTAACTTACGCGCAAGATTTATGATAGAAATTGCTAGTATTCGATATATCGTTCAAAAGAGATCAAAAAAATTGTAGGTATTATTATTACAGTTAGACAGATGTGGGTGACATGCAAATATTCCTATTTATTTTATATATCATCTGAAAGTGATTACATTATTTTTGCATCACATTACCGACGGTAAGAAGTCTTGCCAAAAGTCGGCGAGTCATAGGGCGAACCAGGTGCTTTGGAACTTTGGATTTTGTTCATTCGTTCATTCACTTGAACCCGAGAACTATCTGGAAACATTACATTTCAAGGCTTCTCGGGTCCTAGAGTGTGACGCTTATATTTTTTGTATAAATGAATGTATAAATGAATGTATAATAATGAATACTTATATATAATTATAGTTCTTTTGTTAGCTACAAAGACATTGATTTAAATCTATGTTAACGTTCGTTTGTAAATGCAATATGAGATATGGAAATACAGGTAGTAAATAATGCAAGGACGAAAAAGGAGCTCAACCCATTTGGCTTATCTTATTTTCTTTGTAGATTCCAAAACGAAAGAAATGTCGAGGAAAACGTTGGAAATTCGCAGAAACTCAGCTGTTATGCGGTACATTTTTGCAATTAAATTTCCGTGCGCCATGTCATTTTGCTAGAGTTCTAATAATTCATCATGGAATATAAACAGGATTCGACTATTTCGACCAACTTTGTTTGACCAGCATAGTTTTCAAAGTTCGTTTCGTGTTTCATAGAAAAATTCATAGAAAAATGCGGTAACCATGGTAACTGCAGTAGTAACTTTAGTTTTCACACATCTAATATCTATATTACTTAACTTATACTCATACAATTTTATATATTTTATACTACATATTACAGACATATCCCGGACACACATGTAATATACAAGAATCAATGTATTCTTAAAATATATATTATCACTGTTTAGCAGAAAGCAATGGAAGCCTTCTTGCAGTATGAGCGTCTATGGGGGACTACTAAATAATAATATTATAAAATATGTAGCGAACGGATCGTATAGAGCCTCTGAGATACTTCTTCACATTATTTATCCGCAATGGACAAAATTCGAAGAAAAATGTAGCGAGTATTGTACGAACGATTTCAAGCTTACGAACTCAGATATCAACTAGGCTAGCTGCTAAAACATATACGTGCCTTGCTTGCATTTAAAACTTTCATAGAAAAAAATAGGTATTTTAATCAATTTAATATTCCGAAACGCATAGCCGAGGAAAACTTACTGTATTACTTGGAATAACAACTAGGTCAGAGGAATTTTTAACTGGGTCCACAGACTTGAAATTCAGTTTACCAAAGAATCGTTAAATTCTCGTAAGTGCGCTATAGATTAATTATTATTCAATGGGTACGATCAAGATTGCATTGTAAATAATAACTTTTTTTTAATAGGGCGAAAATAAATAGACGTGCTTAAAAAAGTTTACTCAAATGTTTCACTGGAGGATTCTAGATGTAATCTGTGAATTAAAGGCCCTTCACACGTCCTTTATAAACAATTACGACAGTCTGTAGTGTTTGAAGCTATTTAATATATTTCGGCGCAAATTAATATTTAATGGTTATATTTTTAGTAAAATGATATGTAAATTCATATTTAAACAACATTATAACTTAAAGCTGTACTATCCTAAATATTCTTAGACAATGTATTGACTACCTGTTTGTAAGAAAAGCCTTGTATGTTCATATTATTGTTGAATGAATCATGTAACTCCAAAAACTCTCAAAGTAACATCAAGTAATAATAATTAAATAAGATTGTTCAAATTATTATTTTTATTTTTATGGTTTTATTCTATTTACATCTTTTTATTATTTTGTTATAAGCGCGATCTGATGACGAACTTTCAAAGAATACATTTGATTTTGTATAATGTAATTTTATTTTATAATTAATTGTACAGCTATTTAAATTACATGTAAAGTTGCAGTTGTTAAACCTAAAGTTTGATGACGGTTAGCACCACAAATTACGCCCAAGCAATTGTACCAGAACAATAATGTACCAGAAATAGCCTGGAATTCAACCAAAATTCTTACTGTTTATAGTCTGGACCCTGGCATATCGCCGATATATACATTATCGTATGTAAATTAAGAGAGGCCCTAAGTTAGACTAGTATCTGTATCCGTCTGGGCTTGGATCTGGGTGAAGTGGGGAGTCAGTGATAAACCTATATTTAGTAAACATTCCATGTCTCTCACTTCCGTGCCTATCGCTAACTACTGCTTTCAACCATAATATGCATAATAAAGGGATTATCAACGCAATAACTGCATTTTCATAACAGTAAAAATAGGTAAACATAATAATAGTTTCTTATTGAACAAGCGAAAATTCAGTTAATTGCATAGAGAAAGTATGCATAGATAAAGAATACGGTTATAAAAAGGAGGTAAGTTGCGTACAGGGAAAAGATTATCATGTAAAACATTAATAAAAAAAAATCCTACCCTAATGACAAAGGTCGTGGACTTCCAAAAAAAGCAACACAGACAAATTATGTATTTATTTATTTATGTATTATCTGTGTGAACAAGACTAAAGAGGTTATATGTTTATATAAATTTTTGCCGTAAATTTCTTGCACTCACAATAAATAGTGGGTCCTCAATGGGACCGTGATATATATGGATAGGCCGTTTCCCATATGACCGGTACATCTTTTACGGTGGTACCCTAGAGAATAGACTCCTCACAACAAAAATAATATCATTCGAAAAAAAAAAAATGTTATAGAGAAAAGAGTATGCAAATAACGCGTGGGATCAAAGATTGTATGTTAATTTTACCAATTTCTGTTCTAATTACTAAAATATTTTGAGCACGAGTGGTGAGGACAACATTAGTTATGAATCATTATTACATAAAAATAATTGGAATAACAAATTAAGCACTTAGTAAATTGTGTCACGTAATGTTCATACAACATTCATAGGGTTGTCATTCGGTATTGTAATGAATAATTTTGTGGAATTTTCTTAATAGACACTGTATCGTAGGATTTATTACAGTTTAGTAGTTCTTTGCTACGGTTTCACCCGCATTAATCAAAATACCCGTGCAGATTTTATCGACTCAGGGGAGCTTGAAAAATGTAAATTTCTTTAAAAAGTAAATTTTATAAAAATCAAATATAGGAATGAAAATGTAATATCATTTTGTGAAGATTAAGATGATTAATTGAAATGGTCCAGTAGTTTCGGAGTCTATAAAAAATAATATAATTTTTTTTCCTATTCATATTAGTATAAAAATTGCGCACAATACATATTTCTCCATAGCTTTTATAGACCAAAGGGACGGACATTCTCCGTTCTGAGTTCACTTATGCAATCAGTCTTTGACTAAGTATAAGTTCTATGAAGGTATAGTTCAATAATATTAGTTATATCTACAGAACAGATATTTTACAAACATGGGGAATCCTATGGGCTGAAATCGAATAATTTTATCCTACAATTTCGTGTTCATTTCGCGACTGATAATATTCAAGTTATTGATCGGAGCTGGAGAAGGTGTAATCTATAATTTTCTTTGCTTTGTTTGTGTATGACTGTCTGTTTTTGTTTTTAGTTTTTTTATATATTTTTTTCTCTTATATATATTATATTATGGTAGTTTTATAATGTTGGTTATTTTTTATTGTTTACATATCACAATTTTGGTCGGTTGACTGTATTGATGCTGTTGATGCTTTTTGTTTGTCAATTCGTATATGTAGTATAAATAAATAAATAAATAAAAAACGAATGAGAGTGGATACTGTAGAATCTGACTACCCTATTCCCTCAGCGTTAGAATGCACGTCACATTATGAATTAGGGTGTTAAGACATACATATACCTGTATTTACCAGACCGAAAATGAAAAGGTGTTATACATAAAACTGAGTATAATAAAGGTAATTCGATCTGCTTGTGCGTAAATATCTGGAGGTTAAGAGATAGGACTAGGCTTTGTAACTTTGATATTGATATGATGTAGCTTTAGGGAAAGATTGAGAACTTTATTACGCTACATAATATTGTTTGTTTGCGAGTAGTGTTCAAATAAAACTTCTGCCTAAAATTAAAGTAGATTCAGTTTCTCCAGTATGTTTAATTTGATAGGCTTAGGCAACTAAAATAAAAACCTATTTGTGTTGCTATGTATATACCTAGGTAGGTATTGATATATATGCAGAGTTAACCGATTTCATTGCCCGCTTGATGGTTAATTTTTAACAAAAACTCACTTTTAGTCTACTCAGCGTATCGACCGTAACTGCAGTTGATTTGACATGAGTTAACATATCAGTTGGTTAAAGCATTGATACTGATTTCAGTAACTGATTAAATTTTATCTAACTTCCCTCGTTTTATCAATATTTTATACTAAATGATTAAATTCTGCGCACAAGCATAATCTTCTAATAGCAAATTCAACTAATCATTATACCACTATTAGTTTGTTTGTTTTACGTTAAACGTTCCAATCTCGGTAACGACTGGTGATAGTTGAACTTTTTTTTTATCTATATAGAACGGTTGAAATAGGAAACATGTTATGGGAACAGAAAAAAAGACATTGATTTTTGCGTGCTGAACACCCGTATAAAAAGTGATAATTAACCATATAATAATAATATATAGAATAACCTTCTAAGCTAGCTCAGTGCTATTCAAAACATTTTCATTCAATTCATTTGATGTGGGACTGTCGGATTGTCACGTGATGGAGGTTTAGTGAAAGGGTTCAAAGTCCGCCCTAAATAGCTTCTAAGCTTTGAATAGACGAATGAGGAATTGTGGGAGTATTAGCTGCGCCTCAACGGTCTCAAATTTTATTATAGACGTTACTTACATACGTAGAATTTTTCACACCTCGCAAGCAGCGAGTTACCGAGACATGTAATGTGTAGTTTACGAACTAATTTCTATTTTACACAGACTAAGTAGAAAATGTCAAATATAAAAAAATTATTGCCTTTTTATTTTAACTATTATGTTATTCACTATACAATATTGATGACCTAGTTCACTGAATGTCACCCGCGTCTACCAAAGGGTCGTGTTCAATTCACGGTAAGGTCCAGCTTATGTGTTATGAGATTCGTTGGATGTTAGGACATGTATTTATTACTTGTGATCACCCATAACAAAACTTGCTATAAACTATGTTAAATATATAATGATAACAGTTTTATTCAATTGGCTTTAAAGCTTCCTTATCCTATTCTTTTAAACATAAATTATTATTATTTATTTATTTACAGCTTATTGCCAAAATACAAATTGTAGGTAACTAACTTTCATATAATTTTCCAACGGGGTATTGAAATTTGAAAATATACATAAATATGTGTATTTTCTAATTTCTAAAGCTTCATAAAAATACCAAACGGTATTTTTTATGAAGCTTTACGGTTTTCAGTCATAATCGATGGCACACACGCGACAGTTTTCAAGTACAGGGACGAACTCCGTTTAAATAATGGTTTATTTTAGAGCTCAATAAATCATGTATATCATAAAGAATACTGCCAAAATGAATGTAAATCTCCCGGATTATGTTGGTAATGAATAAAATCATCATATTCTCCATCCTATAACATCACCCACATCGTAGAATCCTTATAATGTACCTACTGCTGAAGGATTTTTATAAATGTGAGAACAGTTGCTTTATAGTCACAAGAACTTATTAAGTAAATTACAAATCCGTGTATACATTCTGTAAGCCTACATCTTTAAAATGCGTCTTTGATTCATATTATTTTCTAATTTTTATTCGTTCTTTACATTTTACATGGAACACTTATAGTGAAATATGTTTTAGGAATATCAATTCAAAAATCCCTTGCTCCAAATATCTTTAAAACTATTGAATACATTTAATAAAAGCTAATTGAAGAAACTGCCACGGCTGCCACTTAATGTTAATATCAGCTTTTGAACCACTTACTGTAAAAAAAGTTCATTTTTTTCTTTCGTTTTTCCTTCATTTAGAAATGAAGCCGTAAGATCAAAGTTTTGAGCCGTCCCCGGGCTTATAGCCTTGAGTTACGTATTTTAATAAATCGATTTAATTACGCATTACATCCTCATAGCTTTGTTATAATAATACCACTCTGTACTCTTACCAGCATTCATATTTCAAAAACACCGTGACAAATGTCGGGCCAAAAATCATTAGCTGTTTCCTAAATGGGGTTTATCCGGTTACAGCAGGCACTAACCGGATATAGCTGGTTAATATCGTTTATACGGTTGTGAAACAAAGAGTTTATCGTTATAGCGTGGGTCAAACAAGTTTTATAGAGGAAAATCTAATAGTGTGTATTGACGAAGTGAGATTGGATAATAAATAGTTATTTGGGACTCGCTGCTCAAGTCTTTTGTATTTAAAAATATAACAAATATAAACTATGTTTTATGGAACTCAATAGTTGAATTCAACCTTTGGATTACCACCAGCTTTCTGTATGATGTTTCCTTGGTGATTTTTTGTTTGTTTCACTATATAATGACGTTGCATTATTTGCAAATTGATTTCGTTAAAAAATATTATCAAAAAATATCTTAGCATTATAATTGCTAGACTTGTTTCCCATTAAATGGTAAAATATCATTCCGTAGTACTTTTTTGTGTCGCGAACTATGAAGACCGCAAAGTGTTTCTATTAGAAAGTAATTTCATCCAGATTCCGATGCTAGACATATAAATATAGTGCTATAATATATTTTTAATGACAAGTAATTTAAATAGAAAGTATATACGTTATATCCTTGTTCTTAAAAATTCTCCAAACTGTGAGGAATGAGGCGAAAATATTTTTCATTTGGCGCGGAAAATAGCCTTCGGCGTTTGAGTGCGTAACGGTGTAAACATGATAAATGGTCGGATATGTACGATATTATGAACGTCTTACTAGGTGGGCCTTTTTACCGTTTTCAAAATTGAAGTATTTTTATGATAACCTAGCTTTTAATGATGATAACGCGCAAAACAAAACGCGTGAAATCATTTCATAACATTATACTCCGCTCTTATTAATAGTAGCAAGTTTTTATACAGTTTATTTAGTTAGGCGTAGTTCCTTGATAGCGCTTTCAACCAAAGAAACTTTTCGGCCTATTATTTATGTAGATTACAGGGACTATGAATTTCCACTTGCATTTCGTTATACGTGAAAGTTTCTTAGCATACGTCTAATAGAATAACCCATATCCAATTATTTTATTAATGAATTTTAATATTAAATGCGATGTGATTTTGTAGTATTGCGTACAAAGCAATACTCATACTGGTGAATATGACTGTTAGTGCTGTAAATTCTCGTAAAATATTTTAATATGGAAATAGCTATTTTGTGGAATAATCGATACGATTAAAAGTACTTCGTACCCTAATCCCAAGTATTACGCATGATGTGAAAATAATATTTAAAACTTCGTGACAAGCTTTAAGAAGCTTGCCGGTATGATTGATGTGAGAATCTTAGCGAATGTCATTTAAGAGATGCTATTTTTTAGGAGTAATTTATTTTATCGTTGAAGTATTAGCAACACAGTGATGAATAAATATTTGTGCGTATTATATTAAAAAGGTATAAATAATTAACATAACAGAAAATAGTGGTCCGAATCAAAAAATATTCTGTCCTATATATGTAATTTGTTTTAATTAGGTATGTAGGCCGGTCTGCAATGACAGTCCGTTGCCATGTTGCCTTCTGATTTGTTTTAGTGACTTTTGTGTACGTATCTTTTATTTAATAAACTGTTCTCTGTTAAATTATTAATTTATCTAATCTATACACCCAACTACACTGGTATTGAAGTCTCAATTTATTCATGGCTAATCTTAGCTTTGATCTATGGTATTAAAAGCTATCATAAAAATCTTGGAAAGTTCGTATAAAACTAACATTGACATATATTTATGACTGCTTAAATCTTTTGTCGCTTCAGTATTATGTATGAGATTACTAAATACTGATTTTTTAATAATTTTTCTTTGTTAAAATTATCAGGATTTTTGGATATAGGAGCCCCCAAATAAATCTAGTATTATATACTATAATGAGACTAGTGAAACAGGCAGGTGAGACGCAGGCATGCTGACAACATTCTCTCAGTTTTTACATTTATACCCTAAGTGTAGGGAACCCTAAAAAGTTTCCTTTCAGAGACGTCTTCTTGTTTTTAATGTTTCCCGAATTATCAAGTTTCATATCCCTGAATACTCATCAAAATCTTTCACCATTTGACCAACATTTCATTTCATGATATTTGAGTTACGTTTGCTCTTCCTAATTCAAAGTTACCATTGAATGTCGTTTACAATCTTTAGAAACATCTTTATGAATAAATTTCTTCAAAATTAACGTTGAATACATCAAGTTGGTTAATGGAAACTTACGAGCTTTTTCTCACAATAATGTTTAGGCTGGTTATATAATTGCATTTTGTAAGCGTTTTTGGTAAAAATCCTATTGAATTTTAAATGCCAAGAATGATAAATGTACATAATATCTTAGTCGATAAAAGTTATTGTTAATGTCGAGAAAAGTGGTGAAACATGTTTTATTTGTTGAAAATCTTGTAAAGGCACGAAAATTATACACACAGAATGCGTAATAAAAAATTATGTTCACTATTTAACTTGGGAGTTCAAAAATGACCTGGGGCACAGTGAAGTAAAAACAATTTGACGCCTCGACAAGATGGCGACTCGATTGACAAATATCAGGAAATAGTCAATACAATAATTAACTTTTGCTATCTTACTCAAATAACATCATTTTCATTCGATCTCATAGTCTCTGTCATACTTCTGAATTTTACAATGCTTAGAAATGTGTTTGTTAATCTTATTTTAATACCATAACACATCGTGATAATGATACTAATATTTGGTCCACGTTTTATATTTATTATTTACATGCATATGAATATTTATACAATACATACACCAAAAGGACGTTTTTTAACATTTTTGTCTGTCTGTCTGTTTGTTCCGGCTAATCTCTGGAATGGCTGGACCGATTTTGACGGGACTTTTTTTGATTGGTAGCTGATGTAATAAGGAGTCACTTAGGCTACTTTTGTTAGGGTTCCGCAGTCTACGTAAAGGAACCCTTCGTCATGTCCGTTCATTCGCCCGTTCTCACTCTAGCGTCGAAATGGTTAGAAATGTTAGAAATAGGTAGAAAGATGGAACTTTGCACGGATATATGTGTATTTACTACGCCAATAAAAAGCTAAAATAAAATTCGTAATAAAAAACGTATAATACAAAATAAAATAGTACATCAAAGCTACGCTAAGGCGGTACAAAGTTCGCCGGGTCAGCTAGTATTAAATAAACTTAAAATGGTCTTATTATATTCGAAAAGATACTGAGGTTATATATATTATATTGTGATGAAAACTCTCAATCATTCGATGATGATGTCTTGTGATGTTTAAAAACGCTGGAATATACCCAGCTTTAGTACGTTCAGGCTCCCTTTCACACACGAATGATTAATCACATTAACTTTTTTGTACCGTTGACCTGTTTTATGATAATTTAGGTTAGAGGGATGAAGTACCTTTCGGTGCTATTTAGTTTAAAAATAATAAAGTGGTTTTTGAATGAATTTCATCAAAGTTTATAACTTGACGGTATATAATGAGGCCGTTTAGAATGATTTGGATGAAGTTTTATGTTATATTTACAGTCTAAGCAATGTAATTTAACCAAATTTGAATCACTGTTGTGCGAGGATGACATCATCAGCCAATTAGAGATTGGGACACAAAGAAATGCTCTGATTGGCCCAAGAAATTCTACTACTTTAGAAATCAATAAATCTAATTTTACGTAACAATAGTAAAAGTACAATGCTCGCTACGTTATTTGTCTAATATACTCAAGTTCAAGAGCATAGTTGATCAACTATTCACTTGAATAAAGGGGTATTTAAAGTTAGAATATTAATTAATTTCGTCCCTTAATTAATATTTTATGTGATATAAGACGTCCGTCGCTTTCTCAATATTTCTTCCCTTAAGAATTTATACGCCTGAAGTTTTTTTAAAAGTTATCGTATATCATGACAACCAGTCAAAAGCTATGTTTTAGCTTTTGACTGGCCCTTTAATATTTTCACTTTTTGTGCCTGTACGAATAATTTATATTTATGATACATTTTGACAAACTAACACACAGAAAATTTACACAATATAAACTTCGATCTATTATAATAAATGTGAATAAATTTATGCGTCACAAATGATCGCCTTGCACGCTGTGCGATGCAGTGTTCTGGAGGTCTTAGACTCGTTTTTGGCACTCGAAACCCTGCGAGGATAAAAAATCACAGTTAAAATCAGTTGCATCTTTTAGTTGGAATACGGACGATATATTTTGTTAATCCAGTGAGACTTTTCTAAAAATTTTTATTGTCGGTACCATTTATATTACATTTACATTATATTATTTTGATCAAATATCAAAATCCTTTCAAACAAACAGTCGAAACAGGTCAATTTATTATTTAAAGGAAAGGGAACTACTTAAATATGTGAGTTCGGTACGAATCCCTATTATTAAAATTTGTACAGATTAAATTGTTTTGAATAATTTAAAGTCCACATCCACAGTATATTCAATGTGGGCAAAAAAAAATAGCCTTGCGCCCAGGCAATGGTGTTTCGCCCTGTCTGACTTAGACACTAAATGCTTCACACGTTCCTGTGAAAAATTATAAGCGTAACCTTTAAAATTTCCTCTTTTTAGGCATATGTTTTTATCGATTCACAAATTACACATTGAAATCTGAGTTGATGTGGTTTTACGTGATCGCTATAATAACAAAAGCGTGCCAAGGTTTTCTATCGTATAAAAATTATTTATTTCATACATAGTTTATAAATTTTGTCATAGAATTAAAAAAAAACCAGCGACGCCGTACGATTGACATTTCATATGAAAATTAGTTAATAATCTAGTCACGCATTTATGATTGTGGTTTATTATTTATCGCGGTGTTAATATAAAAGAAAAAAGATGTTATACAGTTAATTTACGATTCCATAGTATGTCCAAATTCACGCATAATTTACCATGTAAATTTTTCCTTCCGTACTATCGATTTCGACCTTCGACCTTCGTTGGCCTCAAAGTATGGCATAAAATATATGTGTTTCAACAATTTATGTGTATTTCTAGAGAATAAAATCTAACAAGGATGGATACTAAATAAAAACATTGAAATAGAATAGAGTTTTGATTGGTACACTAGAGAAAAATTTACTGCTCTGGTTTATTGTCTTCTTATAATGCAACCCCCGTAGCTGATCCTGCACTGTCAATTGCAATTTGGCTAAAATCACAAATGTCATATTTAAGTTAATGCATTTCTCTTTCTTTTTCTAGGCGTAAAGACAATTTGACAGATAGAGCTAATTGTTAGCTGTAATCAAATAATTTCGTCTCTCGACTATTATAAGATACAAATTTAGAATGCTTTTCATAAAAACAGATTTCTAAACGTAAATTTTTATAATAATTTATCCTTTAATTTTTAAGAGCAAATGTAATGGCGCAAACCACTCAATGTCAGGCTTGCCATAACAAATGGCAAATTAAATCAAAACAAAGGACTTATTAAACCGTTCACAGAATTGAAATTAAAAACAGAATATTAATTTCGAGATAATCATAATCAATATATTTATTTATCTATAGGAATTTCAGATGTCATTGAACAATGAGCAAACCGCTGACACTGCTGGCGATAGATATAAGAGGAACCGGAAGTGTGCGACACGCCGACAACTTTCTTAAAATATCTTATATTCTAATATGTGTTAGGTTGTCGCACAAAACGTCGTATTTCACACACATAACTTTATCATAATCACTTCACTTGTAATTCTCAAAACAACGAACCCAACTCAATCACTGCATTCAAGGGTAACACACTGGTCAGTTGTTAAAGAGCCACTGGCTTGCTGCTCGGTGCTCGTTATTTTTAAAGACGCGTAGTAGTGAGTAAAAAGTTAATGCTTTGGCCTGTTGTGGTACGCCCTCCTTGGGGCCGGCTGGACCGACGAGCTAAGGCAGGTAGCCGGTAGGTGGATGAGAAAGGCCAAGGACCGAGTGTTGTGGTGCTCCTTGGGAGAGGCCTGGATGTGGATGATGTTAGGCTGATGATGATGATGATGATTGGCTTCTTTAATTTACGCCTCATTCAAGTCCTTAATTGTCGTATCTGATTCGACCCGTAGGGCTCCGTCTGGTTTTTTTCATAATACCCATACTTGAAGAATTATTCGACACCTCCAGATGACAACGGTCAATGGTCCATGTCCACACCGATTCCCCGAGCAACACGGACTCCCAGGGCTCCATCACCTTACCTAAGGGTCTCTTGCTGCAGACTCCCTATACATATCTATATTTACAGTCAATATCATTATGCGTGAGTGTTACAACTGTGGGGCTTAGGGATCGTAGGGTTCTTAGGTGCTTGACTATTTAAATAACTTAACGAATTTCAAAAAGTTCAAATTTATTTTAGAGTGTAAATAATTTCAACTCAAATATATACGATTATTTATGATTATTCAGATAAGCTGGAACAATTTTTGACAGATACAATAAACGCATTAATGTAAACCTAAATGAGTTGCAGAAACACTTAACATATTTCTAGCAGAAGAAAGTCTAGAAACACTAGATTGTTGCATACCCGATTTCATTTTACTATATCTCGACATAGTTTGGGTAGAGTATTTCAAAGGAAATTTGAATTTTATTGATACGATCATGTAATAGCGATGCGTTTGTGAATCGATCTACTAACACTTTGTAAAATATTTTAATACCAGGTTGAGAGGCCTTGAGAGATTGTTTATTTTATTTTAGAGCAGAGTGAAATAATAATAAGTGGGTGATCGTGTAAGGAACCAAGAACCTCAAGTTGATATGCCTTAAACACTACGTGACAGATATGAGGGGGATATGTTTGTTTAAATTTGCAATTAACGTTATTAGGGGCCAAATAGATTGTCCGGAGTCGCTACATGCCATAGGTCGCGAGTTCATCCTATATTGTCAGAGTGGAATTCGGTGCGGTGGTACGGTGCTTCGCCAGAAATTAGCGATACCGCGAATGGTGTCGATAGTTAATAAAAATTTAAAATTTGCACTACAGCAGGATATTTTTGTGACAGGCTTGGTAAGCTTGAGTGAAGCCTGCCTTTTTATTTCTACGTTTAGGTCAAGGTAGTTTTTAACTATGTTTTGGCAGTAGGCTGTTATGAAATAAATAAATAAAATTGTTCGTATACATAAGTATATTAAATATTAAATTGAACAACTATAAAACAAAAATACAAGAGGATTTCATAGTTTTGGATAACGTGCCTGCTATGTAACCATTTATAAGATAATCTTTAAACTTTATGTCTACTAGAAGGCTTAAAATACTGTGTTTCAAGGTTGTAATTAAAATTGTAGCAAAGGCTTTCTTTATAATTATCTTAATTACAGGGCCTACCCGCTGTTTAATTAATAACTAGGTCAGTTGCGTAACAAAACATAATATTACGATTAAAAACACTTTTAAGATGTATGAAGAAACAGAATAATTTTCATAAAGTTTATATAAACTAATTTATTATTAGTATAAAGATAGTAGGTGCAACGCAACACTCCCGACCACAGGGCAAATTTAAAAAACTTTTATTTGATGAGCATATCTGTGGTCTTGTTATCTATGTATTTATAAAAAGTATAGGTTTATTTATGTTGGCACTTATAACATAAACTATAACAGCTTATCGTGTGTGAAATGTATCTAAGAAAACCACTATTTTATTCTAATTTTAGACTTTGATTAAGCCGAAATATGGTTACAAGATAAAAATAACAAATCGAAAAATCTAAAAAAACATGGTGGAAAATAAAAAAAAACGAAATAATTAGCACTTCTTTTGTTTGTTTTGCTTGGTTCGTCACTCGTAAGACAATATTGTATATCAACGTGGGCGTAGGCTCTACAAAGTCCCATTAAAATATCACGTCGACAAAAGTACGTTAGCTTTGTAGCATTAAAAGTAATTATAAGTTTCCAGTGCTTACTCAAAGTTCAGTGAGGGTTAGCTTTGTGCATAATGACTGTGGTCATTTAACTTGTAACTTTAAATTGTGTTAAATATCACTAGATAACTAGAGGTGAATATATATTCCTATTTACGTTTTGAGCGCAAATGCTTCACAGCTTCTAAATTTTAACAGCTTTTTATATTTTATATATACCATTTTCCCGTTGAATATACTTTCATTTTAGGCTTCGTTCTAACTGATGTAAGCAAGCTGTCGTAGCCTATATAGCGTCTTGACAAATGGACTATCTAACACAAAAAAAAAATCAAATCGAAACAATACTTCAAAACAAACTCTGCAGATTTAAATAAAATAAAACAAAGGAACGGACCGCTGGCCACATCTGCTTGAAGGATTGAAAAACACCACTCAACCCTACATGCTACGCCTTTGCAAACACATCTTAAAAATAATAATCGTTATAACATTGCACGTTCGCTGTAAATCCACTCAAAATTGCGTCTAGTTCGAAGCGATTATCTCGGGAACCACTAGTGGGATTATTAAATTGATTTATTATATTGAGATGTACACGGATTTACAAATAAAACAATGAAATATGAGCCGGCAAGCAAGTAAAATTTTCTAGTGCTCTGGACCCTATAACCCAATCGGAATTACAATGCGATATTTTATTTCCTCGTACCAGTACAGTACAATTTTTAATATTGAGATATGTTTAAACTTCTATATTATTTTTAATGTACTCAAGATCCTACTAGAGTTTTAAGTGCGAGTTAAATCACGGCAAAGGTCAGTATATTAAAAGTTAATTAATCTTTGTTGTTATACTGTATCGTATTCTGAAAACATAGCAGCGAGGTATTTTTACGAGGACAAAGCTCTTTATAAATAAAATTGTGTATTGACTAATCTACGAACGGTTTGCTTCAACAAGTTTTTCAGCTTTGTTTTAATGCAGTTATTTTCTAAGCTATTCATAATATTGTTTATTCTAGCGACCTTTTATTTAAACGTTTATTTATGTAATATAAAGCTTGTTACAAGCTATAATTTTTTAATGAAATCATCGTTGGACAATGTCGGCGTAAACTTTTCAAAATACTTCTTTGCATATGAAATTTATTATATTAATTTATAACATCTAAACTTTCTTTATAACGTCATTATTTGTTTAATTTTAAACTCATTGATTTGTTTCGTTAATTATCAAAAAAATCTCTTATTTTAACCGAGCTGCGGTAAAAGTTTTAATTATATAGGTAATATTATATAAAACGTTTTGTTTTATTTTCAATAGAACCGAGATATTTCGCTGAAACTAAAAACTTTTACTATGTTATCCACTAAATTATCATCATATTAAGAACATTGAACATGTACTTAATGAATTTGCACTCAACTATTAGTCTAACAAAACTGTTATTTAATGATATTTAATTGTATTAGAATTCTTCGAAAAAAGGAAACATCGTAAAATCGATACAATATGTGACTGCTCCTACCGTGACCCCAGTGCCTAACTGCCGATAAATATTTTAGTGTCCCGGAAATAGGTCCTTTTGACATTGGGCTGAAATTTATAGTAGAGGAACGTGAAATTCGAAATATATGAATGACAACTGGTCAAAGTTAAATTAACTTGTATATATTGGCTTGTAATGTTCACAGAGTAAAGGACAAAGACAAAAAGGAGCTATAAAAGACAACACAAGCCAGAAGGCGCGAAATTCAAATATTACAACCAAATACATCACATTTGATAGATATTTTCCCATTCAAATTGAAACAACAATAAAAATATTGTTGTTTCAATAATTCCAAATTTAAATAAAAAAACTCGCCTACCAGCTCATATAAATTAGATGCGTTATTTTATTAAAAAAATGTATATTTTAAGAAACCAGGTGTTTCCAAGCACTATGCTAGAACCATCAAATTAATTAATTACTAAATTATTCTTGCAACTTCAAAACACGACCATACAGATAGATATAGATTTGAAGATGTCTCATACCAGCGCCGCTATTGATTCAAAATTTAACCTATTTCCGTTTATTCTCGAATTAACACCGAACTGAAGAGTTCACATGAAATGAAGAATTACGTAACAATGACCTTTATAGTACATGAAACGTCACCCCTGGCTCCCAAGCGTGAGTAATGGGTTGAAAATACACATTGACAATCTATTATAGATCTTAATAGGGGAAATAAGATTTTAATAAGGTCACATAATATCTTACAAAATAAACCCTTTTGTCTTAAATAACTTAAGAAAAAATATAAGAGGCCGATTAAGAGGCTTCGTGTGTATAAGTGGATGGTTTTGGGAGGCTCTCATTCCTTCGTAGGTTGTGTATATAATATAATAATCTGTACTTGCGGTTAGTTAATGTACTTGAAATAAAGCCTTATAAAGATTATTGTATATTAGCTTCGCGGCTTTTCGAGTTAAGCCGTTGTGTTATCATATATATTTAAAATATCTACAAGTATTCTTCAGCAAATAGACTATCCAATAGAAAACTTGGGATTTGTAACAGATGTAACTGATATTTTGCGTTCCATAAAGAAACTCTTTAGATTTATAATATTGCTACTGTAATGTAGCATACATCATACATTCTCCCTGTAAGATGAATGATTAAAGGTAATTGTTGCTAATTTAAATTTTTAAATAGAAATATTCGAATTTTAAATTCCTTAAACAAATATTTACTTAAAGTTCTGATAAAGATTAAAACTTAACCTCATTATACCTAAACCAACATAAACATAATAAAAACAACATGTATTTATAGTATTCTATGGATTTATCTTAAAGGATCTTTTCATTTTACTAGTATTATTGTAAAAGTGGAAATTTAAGCACCCTCATCTCGCCTACTTTAATTACTATGTAAAGTATTCTTAAAATACATTTTTCTTTTCAGGTAAGTTGAGATGTTCAGAAAATGTGAAATTAATTAAACTGGCCATCAACAGTATATGTACGGTATACGGATTCAGTGGGTAAGAATAGGCATATATAATTATCCTACTATTATTATGAAAGCGATACTTTGTAAGTATGGATGGACGGATGTTTCTGGATGCATGTTTGTTACAATGTTTGAAAATATAAAATAATATAGCTTATACATGAGAATAATCCATAGGCATTACAAATATTGTGTGAATTGTTTAAAATATCAAGTAAGAGAAATCTATTATCTGTGAGCTATTATAGAGTGCACTGACTATTATGTTAAATAGTCGTACAATAAAGTGCGCCACAATATGTATCAATATCATTTATAGCTATAATGCAAAACGAAAACCTCTAAATAATTATCAATTTATTCAATGACAAATACTTTGTTAACGTATTAAGTTATGTATTTTTACAAAATTTAAGTGTATTACATTATTTTAATATAATAATATTTTTCTACCGTCACGGTAGGCGGTCAGTCTACGTAATCCGTTAACAAAGTGTTTTTCTTTGAATGAGTAATATATTAGTTATGTCAATAAAACACATGATCAATTTATTTCAAATGGATACTTGCATGTACTTAATTGATCCGTCAGTGAAAGTATACGTTTATCTCTACTAGTCATGTATGTGTATGGTACATTATGTACATAATCTGGATATTAATATGTAATGAATGGGTGGATTATTGTGGATGAAACCGCAGGGAACATATTACGAAGAAATTGAACAACATTTTTAAACAAACTGACGAGTCAGTTACCTACCATGCCACCACTGCCAAACAGTGTTGGCTGTGGTTTGGATTTATACATGATAGATAATGGATAATAGATGTTATATAACAAGTAGTTATATGGAAATTACAGGTTTACCTTTCAAGCTTTACAATCAATGAATAATATAACCACAACCTTATAAATCTTATCAAAAATTGAATTACTGTTTGTTCTTCGAACTGTGTTATGAAAGTTTATGCTCTGAAGTATAATTTGGGGCTTGAGATCCCGGTTTTGTTAAATAAAGAAGATTGCTCCAAAAAAGCTCCATGCAAGTTTTTACATCATCTTGTTTTGATATAGCTAAAAATGAGTTATTGTATACTTATTATTGTTCCGTATGCCATGACGTATGCCTGGAAAAGATCGCTTGAATAGCAATGTTCGTCTCAACTAAAGCTTCCCATTTTTTATTTTATCATCATCATCATCATCAGCCTATACACGTTCACTTCTGGACATAGGCCTCTCCCAAAGAGCGCCACAACAATCGGTTTATTTTATAACAAAGCCTAAATAATAATAAACAAAATATGATTTTTTTATGGAGAAATAGAAAAAATACTTAAATAATTTATTTAAGGTAGTTAAGTCAAATATTTTTTTCCAATTGGATAATTTTAACAAAAAAACACGCGTCTCTTTTCATTGCAGCCTAAACCCTTACTATTATAACAAAGACAAAAGTTAAGAACGTAATTTTGACTGATATATATTTTCTGAATGCTATAGGACCTATATGCAATTAGTGGTACATACACATTCCATGTTTGGCTATACTTTTACGTAACCATTAGTTGTAATAAATAATAATAAACATAATATAATAATAAACTCTGAATATGCTAATGAACAACCAGACCAACTAACACAAAACTTTTAAGTGTCTTACGTACCTATTGATTACTAACTCATCAACAATATTATTAAGTTTATTTAGTGCCTTGTTATGCGATATCTTTTTTATTTAGCTTACGGCTTTAATCGTTTTTTTTAGCGAGTGTTAAAATTGTCATGAAGTCAATTGTCAAGTTGCACAAATGTAAAATATAAATTGTCAATTAAAAAGGATACTTGTGGATTATTGCAGACGAATTTAAAAAAAATTAAAATAGAGGCACAAGTTTCCATATAGGGTAAATGAGACACCAGCTCCCACAGCCCTTCCGAACCCCCGAGGAATGAGACCAAAAAAAGCGAAGATGATCCAGGTAGTGAAAACTGGAAGAAAATGGAGGAGGCTTTTACCCAAAGCCAGATATAAATGTCAAAGTTTATTAAATATAACTAACACCTAATATATTTATAAAAAATAACGTAATAAATAAAAAGAATGTAAGAAATGTAAGCAGAATCAATAAAGCTTTATTATTATCATTTTTTGGTGGTTTCTCGGCTAAAGACGGACGTACTTACTCACGGGCCATAGCCAAGTCAGCACTAATTGACGTAAAAAATGGAGCTAAGTTTGTAAAAACTTTCTAACTATTCTGCAAATGTTAAGGACAGCTCTTTAGAATGTTTTATACAAATTATATTTGTAATATTTTCAATGCTTCTATTAACTGTTTCGGTGTTATACTGGATATATTAATATTGGGAATGTCGTCATTGCCTCCACATTTATAATTAATAGAATCAGGAAGTCGATAGTACAAAATTACTGTAGACCAATACTGAAGCAATATTCCGCGAAAAATCCACAACCACTCGACGCACGTTTCGCTCCGACACCGGAGCATCATCGGGATGTTGCCTCTACAGACAGCGTTCGATGAGCCTCGACATTTGTTTTATTTCTTCTTTTGTGCTTAATGTCATTAGTGATTGCAATTTTACTATCTTTACCTTAGAGCTAGAGCTTTTACTAGAGCTTTACTAGAGCTAGCTAAGCTTATAAAATCGTTCGATTATTACAGCCATAACGAAGTGACAAATTATTCCCTATTAAATATCGGTTAGGGGTAATCAATAGATGTACATAACATCAATCATGTCACGCTAATTCACACAGCACTTACCGTATATTAGTCGTACATTTTGAAGTATATCACGTTATATTACTATGATTGATTACTTTCAACTTGTGTACATCAAATTGTGTGTGATAATGTTTATGCCAACGTCTGTGTCGAATAAATACATTAGCAACACTGTTATGTTTTTTCTTATTTACAAAGCAGTGTACAACTATGATTATTATTTTTCAATTTTAACGAAACCATTAATAACTTAAAAATTTAGCACACAGAATATCTATTGTATAAAATTCTTGTGTCACGGGGTTCGAACTTGAACTCCTCCGAATTCTCATGAAACTTTGTGAGCGTAATGAGTAAGTCTGAGAATCGGCCAAGATCTATTTTTCATCTACCTAAATGTTAAAAATAAATAAAAAAAATTAGAGGTGGACTGCCTGTAATTTTTTTAATTTATTTCTTAGACAAAATTTTTAGTTAGACAAAAATACATACAATCCTAAATTTTTACCCCTCTACGATCAACCCCTATTTTTTATTTATTAATTGAAAATTGAAATCACATGTATGGCAAAACAACGTTTGCCGGATCAGCTAGTGTTATTATAAAATTCTATTCTAGCCATCCTACGGTCACAGGCTGTTACTTTTTCGAGTTTTATTAATTTAATCTGATTGATGTTAATTGGACCATTCCGTAGTTCGTTAGTACAGACCACTTGGTTTTATGAATTGATTTAAATGCTTCGTTTTATATTCTTGAACGGAGTTTTGGTGAGACCAATTTAATCGTTCTTTTAGGGTTGAAGTTATATTTAACTTTTAAACAAGTCATCTTTAACTATACACAATAATGAACCATTATCAAATATTCACTGTTGATGTAGGTTTTTATTTAATGAAGTTAAATCATGTTGATCATTTGATATGAATAACTCTTTTACCTCTTAAATGCTTCATTTGTGTTTGGTCATGCCATAATTCGCTAACGTACCTTATGATTCAAATCAACTGTTATAAAAGATTCGAATTATTGGCTCGTGACAATAAAGTCCAGGAATCTCAACCATATTTTTCCGTCTGTGTTCTTTAAACTAGTAAAATGTTGTCTGTATATATAATTACCGCCATTTTTGATTAATATTCTAGCACGGCGCCATGTTGTGTTATAAAATATTCATTAGCTGACCAACACGCATCTGTTTCGTTTTCCCTTTTGAAATCTCAAGAGGATTTACTGAATGGAGAATATATCACTTGTATATGTGTGTGTCTATAATTAGATAACGTACAGAGCAAGTTATTTATATTTACAAATCTTTTGTTTTAATGGTATTCAATCTCACTAGGAGCCTAACGGTCGGTTTTAATGATGTGGTCATCTTTGTTTTTATTTTATTATTGAAAAAAAAATTTAGATAGTACATCTTAATTTTGTTTTCATAGATATAGATAACTTTCGTGCTCCACAGCTTTATGCAGGTGCGAATTGTTTTGAAAGCTTAAAAAGTATTTTAATTTTATCATATTTTTCATTTTTTGTCTTGTTTGCTTCCCGTTAATTATTCTCTGTAATTATTTGTGAAACGCGTTTAAGACCTCATCTATATCTTTAACTTTATTGTATGTGTTTGTTGTATTTTTTTCTTATACTAATAAAATAATTATACTTACGTTCGTATGGAAGCCCCCTCGTCAAGTCTATCAAATAAGCTATAGCTATTTCTAAACCTTGGAATGTCTTTGGGAAAAATCTTAAGTATAATAAAAAAATTCAAGCTCATTAAATCTTATTTATTACTCTTAAATATTTCATAACATACAAAAATATGAATGATATGATGAAAAATATGATGTTTGGTTTTGTCGAACGTTGGCCAAGTATCCCTTAAAATATAAATAAAATCAATATTGATATTAATAAAGATAAAATATGTTTTAGGTAGGATGTATCAATTCTAGTATTATTATGTCAAAGGGCTGTGAAAATTCGTGATCGGGTAGATCACGAATTTTCACAAAATGGTTTACCCAAAAGGTAGTATAATTGTAAACCTCAAAGCAATTTGATTTGTCTTTATGAAACTGATCTGAGAACTTCAATAATGAATGAATGAATTCTTCGCATGTCTTCAAATTAATATTTTATATTTGTAATCTTTTGAAGCCAGTATTAATTTAGTTTTTTGATAATAATATTAGCTTACGCTTTAACGAATCGACTTGATTTGACATGTAGGTCGACTAGTTGATAAAGAAATTTATACTTTCTTCAGAAACGGGTAGAGTTTCATCTCAATATTAACAAAGTTTCTGACATGAATATTTTTCGTTTAGCCTTCGGTGTGTGGGCAAATATGAAACTGTTACCGCGAATCATTTTGATCAGGATCTTAGCTGGGCTTCAAGTACTCTATGCACTTGGAGCAAGAGATTGCTTGACTATTAAACATATATATTAAATATATATATTGAAAATATTTAATATAGAGTCAAAACGCGAGGTCGCGCTGGAGCGTTTTTAAAAATAATATATTTAATTCAGATTTATTTTTAATAGTACCGGTTACAATGGCGATTTGCTTAAGGCTAACTGAGTATCTAACATTCGAAGCCATTCGAGCCAGACAGTCAGTCAGCAATATTGGTGCGTGTTCTTAGTAATGATTAGGAAATGTATCAGCTGTATTTGTGAGAATACATGTGGGTGTAGATACACCGTCACAAGACATTAGAAAATAGGTCTTGTGACTGTGTAACTATATACATTTTGTTTTTATTGATTGTTTTTGAACTCAAAAATAAACGTGACTTTAACCTGGAAAATAAAGCAATAAACATATTTTAAATGTCAGCATACCTTTTATTGTGTAATTTGTGTATCGACATTCAAATATACATGCAAGGAATAAGCGTACGATCCTATAATGGCACTTAAGAACGATCTTGTCTTTTCGAAATTAGACACCGTCCTGACGTTGGGACTTTCAACATCAAAGTGTAGTGTACCTATCTGTAAGCTTTGCAAACTTCGTGTCTGTTAACTTCAAAAAATTGCCATCAAAAAATTATAGTCCTGTTAGTATGCGCTATAGTTCTAGAATTCCTAATGGTTTTCAGAAGTAGTTCTCGTCATTTTTTTTTGGAAATGATTTTTTAAAAAACTGTAAATTGCTCGACCAGCTTCCTTCAGCAGAGCACTTCTTTCTAATTAAAGATTTTTTTATATAATCAAGCGACCATACAGAGTTCGTCATATTGTTTATGTCAAAGTAATTGTATTATACATTCACATATACTTTAGGTATGTGTGAATGTAAATACTTTAAAGTTCAGACATGAGAACTCCTCGATTCTTTCAGAAATTTAGCTTTCTTTCAGCAGAGCATGAATGCATCAGGTATTTGATGGAAAATGGAAATTTCTACCATGTGAATTGAAAAAAAAATTAACCAATTTTGACAAGAAAAGTACGTCTATGCTAATTGGATATCAAGGACTCCATATGGGATATGTACTCAAGATATTCAAGATTATATATTATACTGGATTATTATATTTTGTTGGCCAACAGTATACCTAAATGTAAGATTTGCTTGAACTTTCCAAGTTAATACCGCACTGTACAAAATAAACATTTATCTCGCTGAATTATTTGAAGGTTGTGTTCTAATTTTAAAGGGGCTATAAATCTTCTAAATCACTTTACGGGGGCGCAAGTGTAAAGAAAACTTCGATTTTAGAAGCGATAGCGTATTAAATTTACACAATTTCATAACAATAATTACTTTGCAACATCAATATTTCATGTCTTAATAGTCGTAATTATAAACTGGTACTTTTTGAGGTTCAATAAGAGATGAATGACACACAAACAGCCAGCCCTATAAACTATGCAAAACAATGTCGGCTATAGCATATATCATACACTAGGTATTCAAAAAACATAGGAAATAATATATATGGTTATTTATGTAAATGTATATGAGTACACGTAATTAACAAAATATTTAAATACTGGCAACACACTAAGATGTTTAAACTATGCTGAGCACAATGTTAAAGATTCCTATGTTATTCAAACCACTGTTCAAATTTATTTCTAGTACTGTTCAGAATATTTAGTGCTTAGTTAGTTATATTTTATCTTCTTTTTAATTTCATTTCGATTTTCACAATTGTATCTTCAAGACCAGGCTAAAGGATCTGATATCCAATGCCTTAATAAATTAAAAAAAAAAAAAAAAAAACTATGCAACTATTTATTATGATTTAAATCACGCCTTGTTGACTCCATAGGAGTCTCTACGTAGTATAGTCAACGGTCAGATTTCATTCTCAAAATTAACATAGCACTGTAATCCTTTTTAGTCGCCCTTATCAACACAAGCTGGGCGCAACATGAAACCATTAAGCTGATAATCCGCCATATTTAGCAGCAATTCCGGATAGTTTAGTCTCCCAGTTGTGAAGCGAGGGACAAATTAGACAATGTGAATTTCAAGCAACGATTAGGATTTAATATCTTTGTAAATTATTTTATTTGTAATTTAATATCTTTGTAAATTATCTTATTTTTATTTGTATATTCTTCGTTGTGTATAAATAATTTATCATAAATATAATTGACCAATAAATATATGCTACTGTACCAATAAAAAAAAAAAAAAAAAATAAAGGAAATTTTTTTTAAAATTTTTTTTTTTTTTTCCCCCCCCAAAAAAAAAATCCTAAAAAAAAATCAATCGCCCACAATGTTTTACTTACAATGTTATTACATCACCTTTGTCACTGGATGACATTAGATGTCAAACGTCAAATGTCAATAGCATTGCAACGCCACTCACGTTTTCAAGTCTATGATTGACATATCGGGCTCTCATATACGTCATGAATTCGTTAGGAATTTGTTAGACATTTGCTCAGAGAATTATACCAAAAAATAAGCTCAGTTTAGTTAGTATCTGCGCTTTTTAGGTCTATGGTAACATTTGTACTTTGGCGAACCTCATTTTTCGGATTAAAAACGTCTTGATCATTGCACATCGAAATTTTTATCTTTAAATTGATCAAACCTCTTACTGGCAAAATGTTGAAGCCGTCCTAAGATATTAAATTATTTTATCGAATCTGAGATTGATGGGTTTCAATTTTGATTTAAATGTAATTTCTAAGTTTTTAATGAAGGCTTAAAATTTCTGTCGCAAAATTCGAAAATATAATTTAATAATTTCCATTTAAAATTTGATTTCGTTTCTTTGTAATTCCTATCTGTGAAATAGAAATTGAATGGTATGAGTTGTAAAATCTATTAATATTATGAGTCTTAAATTTATCCAACCAACTATGAAATTCAGCAATGTATAATAGAATAATAAATTTATTTAGTGACATACAAATTTTTAATGTACAATGTCTTAAATAAAACAGAAGGCTATGGGCGGCCTTAATGAACTCGCAAGGCCCTCGAGGGGCTCTTATGAAGCGCTCTCTTCCAGGCAACCCTCAAAAGAAAAACAACGATTAAAATAAGAGATTGGTAAAAAATAGACGTAGAGTGAAAAATAACGTTAGTATATTTAATACTTAATAAAATTTTCTTTTTCATGGTTCAAATGCGTAATGATATCCATAGTTTTAAAATACATCTTAACTTGCAAGTATAAAATATATATAACTTTGGACCTTCATAGCAGACACATAAACGCATTTTATATTACAAAAATTTTTGAATCAACAATGAAAAAGTAAGCAAATTTGTATGCCGTACGGAAAAGTAAGTATTGCCTTAAATATTTCGTATATCATATAAATTGTTATATCCCAGACCTGAAAATACATATGAAAAGAAAATGACCATTGTAACATACAAAAATCCTGAAATTTATCCAAAACTATTTTCACGTGTTCCAATGGGTGAATAAAACCCGAACGTAATAATGAAACGGAAAATCGTGAAACCGAAATATCGCCCCTTTTTCACGAAAGGAAATGAAGGTTTTTACTGACCCAAAACGAGTCTTTACTAGGGACTAGGTTTTGCTATATGTCTACAGAAATTCCCTGAGTGATATAAATATCAAATTAAACGTCTTTATTTCTTAAGATCTTCGTATTAAACCAAGTTATAGAAGCTCAAAGACGCGTTTAAATTCTGCTAATTGATATTTCTATCAAATTAAGGTACCATTAGAACCTCAATTAACACTTGAGCATAGAGATATTTTTTTTGTTAAATTTCCATTTGACGATAATAACTACTCAAAGTTTTAGTTGTAGCTACACTTTTAATGATATAATTAGTTTGATAGACATTTCATGTCATCAATGTGTGAATTAAGTTTCATTCGCTATCAAAATTATGTACTATCCCTAAATGTTGAATATGTATAACACCTTTGTCTAAACTACTTATGTTATATATATACTACTAATATAATCTATACATATACAATATGTATATAAAATTTTCACGTCTTTTCAGAAATTCGAATCTCTTCGAATTTACATTTCAAAACTTAATGACTTTCCTCTGTAATCTGCAAAACAATTACAATATGATCGTCTTGCCTCCAGGAAACAGACACCACTAAATTATCCATACCAATATTTTAAAGCTGATTCGTTCTTTGTAAGAACATGCTAATGTGAGGAACTACTGAGGCGAACTGAGAACTAATTTTTCATTGGATACTCCATTAATCCAACAGGCCATATAATAGATCTACGGGTATTTTAATGAATACGTGATTTACCGCAGGAGAATATGATAATAAAATTAACAATATTGCATGTATTCTAGAATAGTTTCCATAAAGACTAAAGTGGATAGAGATTAAGACAAATATGGCATTGTACACCGAAAATTGCAAAACATTATATAAATAAAAAGGATTGAACCAATTGTCCTCCAAATAATTCCTACATTAGTTTAACGCCGAGCAATAAAACATAGCAGTAAAATCTTAATTATCACTCAAGTTCATTGCAATGTAAATCTTTATGCTTTGAAGTTAATAACCTGTTAACATTTTATGGGCGTCAACACGACATTCTGCAAATAGAAGAATGGAAAGGTCAATTTGCTATGTTAGAAATGAGTTGAGACAATATCGACAACAATTAATAAGGTTTTTAATAATTGATTGATTCAATTTAGATGAATGATAAATTCCATCAAGCGAACATTGTAATTTAAGAGTTCTATATTTTTCGCATTAGCTTAGATGAACGGTTTCTAAGTCAGGGGGATGGTTAAATTAGATACATTACATGTTACTTTTATATAGATTAAAAAATTACAAACACTGGCGTATAAAAAAGGATTATAATAGAGAGTTCCAGTCTTGGGCGGAACTCCCCCTGAGGTTAAGAAGGCCTGAGCATGCAGAAATCTACCCTTGCCTGATATTAATATGTCGTAATTGAAGATTAATTATACGTCTAATGTGAAGTGATGGCAGTGTATGCTACATTCATTTATTACATTCACACTTCATTAACTAAAACTGACCTGACCACGTCACATCGGGAATTTATTACAAAAACGTACTTTGGCTATCCACGCCCTGTTGAAAAATTCACCTTATACTTTGTATGCACACCAGTTTAATATCAGACTCACAAGGCTTCTACTCACAAGTGATGAATCTAATTAAACGCAAGCCAAACCTCAGGATTGTAATCTTCAATTCATGGTAGGAAATGAATACTTATACTTAATCCAATAACTTAGAATATAATCTTAATTCTCGCTGTACATAGGAAACTTTAATATTATAGTGTGGATTTGTATGGAAATGCTGGTGGCAATTCTTCGCTATGATTTCTACACATTACAATCGCCAAAACTAAAAACAACGCGGCAATATTTAGAAAAAGAGCGGGGAGGATAAAAACTGGAACTGGGAAGAAAGTATAGATTACTTTGCAACCCATTTCAAAGCGTATTGCAGCGTATTTGACCTATTTTAGTTTTTTAATAACTAAATATTTTAATAAAGAATGTAACACGAACTTTATGACCATCCACACGTTATACAAGGAGTGCTGGAAAAAGTTCGCGATGGCTTCCAGAATCTACCTCATTCAATTGTAATATAAAAGTCATTATGAAAACAAAAATGCGTGGTAAACGGAAAAAATTGTAAAGACGAAAAGCTGAGATGGCTCTATGTACATGTATGTATGTGCATTTTAGATAGAAGGGAAGGAAGTTAAAGATATAATTTAAATAAATTATAAAATAACATTTTATAATCCTATCACAACTATACAAATTTAGTAATAATAAGAGCATGCTCCCTATTTCTTGTTAATAAGATGAGATGAAGTTAACGGTCACTACTGAAGTCAGATATAATCAAGTGTTTCCATCTATATATTCTGTGTTATAGAGTTATGAACAGTAAAAACTTAAAATAGATATATCTAGAATTTTCTTGCATATTCCTTTGTATATAGTTCCTTTTCAAAATTGTATTTGAAACGAATAAAATTTCCAATAAAATGTCATCTGCAGACGTTGCCTCCCATTGTACGATATTATTACGTATTTTAATATATGAAAATGTTATATTTAGAATATAAACCGACATTTAATACCGTTTTTTAGTTTCTAAGTTATTCAAGGCGCGTGATTTTCATCTTCGTATAATAGTTATATACATATATATTATTTATTTATTTAATAACAGCCTACTGCCAAAACATACTTAAAAACACCTTAACTTAAACTTAACTCCTTGCAGGCTTCACCCAATCTTACTAAGCCTGTCTCAAATGTATCCTGCACTGGTGCAGGCTTAATAAATTAGATAAGACTAGTTCATATAGCGGGTTGGGATGTCCGCTCGTCAGATAATCCTATCATTAAATATATGATATGTTCGGTTTGTTTTCTGGTCTATCAGAGTCTAGGTGTGTAATGTCACAGAATGTTTGATACTAGATGACTTATTTTCAATTAGAAAGCTTACAACAGTAATTTACTTAGGCCCAATTATCAAAAAAGAAATTACATATTAATTAATATAAAAATAATTAATACTTAATAAGTACTTCTGAATTTGGATACATGACGACCATCGTACGGTCATCGCTAGGGAGGCCGTTACAAAATGGTAACAGATTAAAAACGTTCCGTTCGGCGCATGTTCCACTAGCGCCATCCGGTCGCGGTCTCTCGAAGTCCAGACGTAAACAATATGGCTGACGACATACTTATAACTAATTAATTGAATGCAACACATGAACTAAATGTTTCTTACTACATATTCCCCATAACGAATTAATTAAAAAATATTTCGGAGCGGATTTTCTTCGGTTTTACAAACGTTTTCATTAATAGTGATATGTAGGTAGTAGGATAGATAGTTTGTATCAGATTTAAATTAAAAGCATTTTATAGCCATCATATATCGGTTGATATAAAACAGGATTTTTTAACTTACCAGCGTTACCTCAGAATTTCAAATAGGTCTCATTTCAAACTTATATACTTTTAATACATTTTTTGTTTTAATTTATTACATTTAATACTTATAAGACTGACTATTGTATATTATTATGGAATTAATATTAATTTCACGCATATCTGTTTATTTCACGATGTTTATGGCTTGATTAAAACGATTGAGCGTCAATAGGTTGTAGCTAGTCTCAGATACATTTTGTCTATATAGGCCACTGTAGCCTTTCTCTAAGTGACTTATAATATCACTTTGCGCGTAATGGAGGCTGTGTAGGAGTTGATTGGCTGTAATTGAGTTCCACAAGCACGCACGGCGCGGTGTGCCTCGCTAATTCGGTTTTGAAGTTAGAACTATGCGATTAAATCACGATGCTGTGGTATTTGCTAAGCTTATATAGGATTGTAAGCTTACCGCGTTATTAATGGTTATTAATTTAATGTTGAGTTTTCCCGTCTTACTAATGCAGTCAGACTCTGCAATTCGAGAGCTGGAAATTTCTATTTGAATTTCCGTTTGATAATGTTTAAGTGAAGATTGTGGATTTTTTTAGAATACTACGCAAAGAAAACTTTTGGCGCTACGGATGGTAAGATAAGTACATGCAAATTTCAAAACCCTAATGATTCTCTCTCTAGGGAATTTTTGTGATCTCTATAATTTAATTATTCGGGAGTATTGCTTGTAGATTGTCTTTTAGGGTTAGTACTATGGACTTCGAAAAGAGGCCTGATTCTATTAATTAATTATCATTATACATATAAACTTGATTTTTATCTATTTGTATGTTCCTAATAAATATTAGATGAAAAGCCATAATAGATAAAGAGATCGTTCGTTTAATTGGACGTTATGTTACACGGTCGGACGCTGACCAATTCTGACCAAAGGAAGTGATTTTGTTTGATACATCCTCACTCGCGACGAATGGAGTTCAGCTTCAAAATTAAAATATGCTAGTTTGTTATGTTTGATGCGCCAATTTCAATATGAGCTGATCATAAATAGAAAGTGTTTCCATTGAAATCCTTGAAAGACCAACTACCACTCGACGTACGTTTCGCCCCGACAACTGAGCTTCCTGAGGGTGTTGCCTCTATGAACAGCGTTCACTGAGAACGAACCATCAAACACTGTTCGTAGAGCCATCATTCTATTAGTTTTTTGTACTATGGACTACCGCAAAGTAACGCCTCATTCTATTTATTATAGAAAGTGTTTGAAAACGGGGCAAATTCTTTCTTTTCGTGGGTTCTGATGTGCGAGTCTTTTAATTAATCCGAGAGAAACGGTAGACTGTTTGTATAGACATTGCTGTTTTCGAGTAATTAGGACACAACCTAAGCGGTAACTAATTATTCCAAATATTTTAAAATACTTCAATATTCGAATATCCTTGAGTAACGGCCCCTAATGGACGGAAGCAAATTTGTCGTCGGTGGCTGTCAAAATTAACTTGATAAAATTGTCGCACAATTTTCCCTCAGCTCCCAGCCTGTTATGTATTCTTTGTTCCTTTATTAAAATTAACATAATTACTCATTCGAATTTTTCTTACAATCTTTTTCGTTTGACTGAACGTCGCGTTGTGTGTTTTACGGCTGATATAGTGCGGCATTGGCTCTGTTGTTTTAAGTTAATGTCTTTCAAGCGTGACACCGTGCATTCCATTTACTAAAAAAAAGAAAGAATTTAACTTTAGGTCGCGTCATAAGCGTGGTCAGTAAGGCTCACGTTCCCGAACGACTCTGAAACATAAATCTAGTTCCAGCAGTCATTTAGATACAGATAGAATATCTATATGAATACTTACTACTGCATAGCCGGAGTGTGTGCCCTGATAGACTAAATTCAGTGTAGCATGCTTAAATATGACCTCGGAATAAGCACGAACCCAAAAAATGCTCTTTTTATTCCACAAGACATGATAAAATATTTAAATAATAATCCTAAATAAGCAATCGTAATAATTGCATAACCGAATGAAAAGAATTCGTAATTGCTTATCTCCAAGTCAAATCGGAATGCGAATTTTGTATTCCGAGCAAGAGGAATATATTAAGATTTTGTTTACCAAGAATTTCGGTAAAAATACGTGTTAATTGAGATTAATCGTTTTTGTGTCTATTCCAGGGGAAAATTGCTCATTATTTAATTAATTTTATTATTGTACCATTACCGTAATCATCTCATGGGAGTAAATATTAAATAATTATTATCTACCAGAGAAAGACTACATTATAAATGTTGTATCCAGCCAAATTGGAATATTACTTATGTACTTGTTACATGTATGAAAGTTTAATAAACTGAAGTATAGGTACTATCTTTTAATTCGATTACCTGAGGCTACCAGCATAGATTAAGATATCCGCGCGATTATTTCTACGTTACAAATTTCTTATAACATTTTTTTTCTATCACTAAGTGGATAATAGTGTTAGAATTTTGAAATTGGTTTAGTTGTTTTTATGTAAACATTACAAACATGTAAACAAATTTATGTTAGGATGAATTACATATTTTCATCGTATTTTTGTAATACCTTTTTAAACACCTTACTGAACTCGGGACTATCACTCCGGCATGGTGATCATTGTGCCAATTTCAGCACTCTCAATAGATCATAACCATAATCTTCACCTTCCCTTAAATCTTGTTACAAATTCTATAGTTTGAAAAACCTTACCATCGGGATTCAGACTCAATGGCGTTGCGTCAATCACCACTGGTGATACGAAAGGTTCGTCCATGATGTGGAAAGTTTCTTGAGGGCTTCCCCTTGGGACAAATTGCAAGAATTCGCATACAAATGTGGGCACAATAAACGCTACGATGAGGTCGCGTTCAGAGTATTTACGGACCGCATCCAAAGGGCAAAATCGGGGTCGTTAGTAAGACTTTGCTGTTCCTTTGCCGCCTGTCATGAGGCTGTTGCTGACGAAGTTTAACAGTTAAACGTGATGATTTATTTATTTATTTATATATTTATACATTTTATTATATACTTGAGTAATATAACAATTATCGGGTTGCATGCACAAATACACAGGATCTGTAACGCTTATAATTTTCTTATATATATGACATATTTTCGGGCTCCACGGTTTCTTTCAGGTGCGAATTGTTTTTAAAACTTAAATAGTTACTTATAATTTTCATTCAATCGTATTATGAATTTCTTTTTGCTTGTATGTATACGTCTTGTGTTTGTTTTTTGTCCCGCTTTAATTATTCACTTTAATTATTTGTGAAACGCATGAACGAACGCATCTATATGTATATCTTTGACTTTGCTGTATCTGTGTAAAAAATTCATGTATTTGTTGTGATTCTTGAAATCTATAAATAAAACTATTGATGTAGAAACTGCTTTATACCTCCAGTAGCACACCTAAACTTGACCCAAACATGTTACATTCTGGCACAGAGTCAAGGAAATGATTGAGTTGTCTGAACATACGTGGACCTGGGCTTTGGTACCGTGAACTTAATCATTGTATTAGCAATATTGGCAATAGTATAATTAAAACTTATCTTATCTTAAACTTACAAATTAAAGGTCCCGCTTTATTGGTCTCGTATACAGTCGTGTGAAAATATAAATCGAACAATATGCGATAAATGGCTTTGTGAATGCGACCTTACCTGAAAATGGCGGCTTTGTCACTCCGTTTAGTCTAATTGACATCTATCCAGTCAACGGTTTATTTGCCTGATGGCTTAGGGAGACATAGAAACATATATGTCTGTATCTAATGTTTGAAAAAAACCCAACTATTGAATAAATCAGACCACTTAACCTCCTTGAGTGGTATACAAATTATATCACGGAAAATTTATTCGTCACACATGAACATTGAAAGATACATTCAATGCTTATTAAGTATAGAAATATTACAATACCGTGGTATTTAAAAATAATATAGTAATAAATATTTTATGTATTTAATGATAGAAGTCGAAAATTGTGATATTACCAAACCGAAAAGATATTTTTCGATCAATTCCAGATCCGCTAGATACGTACAGCGTGCAAAATAAATGAGGTCCAAAGGAAAAAAAAACAAATTCATAAAGTTTTTACATTAATATTTCTTATGCAGGGAACTAATATTATCAAAGATATCAAAGGTTACTAGGTAGGCCTAAGAATTACGTACAATAAAATTTCATTAAACATAGTTTTCAACAGCATTTTTTTTTAAATATCTCACTATTTATTCTTTTTTTTTTAAAAAAATAGGGTAAACGAGCCACAGCCGTAGCCCATAAATACACATTAATGGTTGCGTTGCCGGCCCTTAAGTAGTACGCTCTCTTTTTGAAGAATTGGAGGTCGTATTTTAAAGGGAAGACCTCCGATGGGAGTATATAAATATTATATTATAAAGGTGGTTGTCGCTCAGACGGCGCAAAGATCACCATGGACTTCAACAGAGGTTCAAATTCAAAATATATTAAAGCGGGTTGCCTGGAAGAACTCGCTTTTAAGTTACACCTCCCGTAGTTTTCAGCCTTTATTGTTGTGCAAGTTAATATATAAAATTTTGAGCAAATTTGATGGCATTTTGATATATTTAGAATATATCCAAGTATATTTAAATCAGTTGTATTAACAGCCATAATCCAAGTTAACCGACCGAAATATGACCTGTATGATATGATATTTACAATTCCATTTCTAATTATCTGCATTCACCTGTACATCCTCAAGCAACAATAACATCTTGATTCTAAACTTTCGCATTTGCTCCTCCGTTAACCTCTCCACATCCGGTAGGAGACTTAATAAAAACATTTTTCTAGGATTTTCAAATTTGCTATGAATCCAGGAGAAATCTGGCCTCTCCAATTTATACTTTTTTATATTGCGTCTTTTGAAATTGGAAACCGGTGTCGGTTTCTCAGTGAGTGGCTCTACCTCGATCTCCACAGACTCTTCACCCGACGACGGGTTTATTGTCTCTGGTACCACAGTCTTAATAAATGGAACTATAAACTGCAATTCTTCATGTAGGTGATACAACTTCTTTTGTTTGCCATGAGGCAAAGATTTGAGACTTCGGACGAAACCATTTCTAATATTTCTCCACTTAAGTTGACATTCGGATACTGCGAATTAAATTAATAATTACACGCTCCGTAAACCTGCCAAGCATGTTGTGATTAATCAATGTTTATCAATACGAGACAAATTAATCTTAAATAATTGAACAAAGTGTAATTTTCTCCAAAGCTTTGAATACTTTATCGCAAACGCAAATCTAGTATCGTTGGTTGAAGAAATTATTTGATTGCCCTTCTATATTTAATATATTGAGATATCGCCAGACAAACTGTATGCTATAGCGTAAATTACATTGTGAATGACCTACTTAAGAACTCATCTACTTTGTTTAACCTGGTTCGATTTCCGGCGAACAATAATGTTATCGAGTTGACAAGGAAATTCTCAGCTACTGAAGTAAACGCAATTATAATATTAATTATTATTTATTTATTACTGACACAAATCCATACTTAAACTAAAGAATAATAAAGAAAAGTACTACAATTGACTTGGTTTTGAATTTCGCGCCGAATTAAATGCTCATATTAGACATCAAAACGCAATAAACAAATAACTCACCAGATGTGTTCGTTAACTGTGATACCTCGCTCCAGGCTTGGTCCGTGACATCTTTTCTAGAATATTCCGCTAGTCTGTTATCGTATAAACAAGGATGCTGTTCAATAATACGAACAAAATCAACGGCTCGCACCGCCATCTTGCGTTGCGTCGTGCATGAGCAATGAATGCCGCGCGTCGCGTCGTCACACGTGCCGCTTGCGACGTTGCCGCTCCGCATAAGCTGTGTAACGAGCATTTTATGATTATATAGCATTGCATTAAAATTATATGAACATTATTGCACAGAACATTAACTTCTAAGTTCTAACATATAGTAATTAAATAACTTCTATGTATATATCGATTGAGTTATTCTAACTTTTTTGTATATTTTTAAAGAAAAGCTTTTACTAATTTCGCCTTATATGTATAGACCTACTATCTATGTCTATTAGATAATTAACCTGTATCAAAGAAATATTCATAATATGTCACTTTTCATCAGCGACTCATATGTCCCTTTCCATCAGAATATGAGTAAAGTGTATGTTAATACTCTAGTTTTAAAAGTAATTTAGCTTTATGTATAAGACATAATCAAAGGATTTATATAGATATCGCTATAACTATATAAATTAGTGGTTAAGTAAGAAATGGAACATATATATAATGCATTTCAGTTGAATTTTTCGATATTTCTCGCAGAAGCTGTGTTTCTATCTTACTTACTCTGTTCGAGGACAAAAGTTGCAGAACTTAGAAAATCTATTAATGATTTCTTTTCTATTTTATTTACGTTATTATAATAAACTTCGACACTGAGCATTGTAATCTGTGCAAATGCATTACTAAAGTATTCATCCGTCTGCATATCACAGAATAAACAAATACAAACATTACTTACGTTAGAAGAGTTAAATTGAATTAGTTTTTATGAATAAGGGATTAATCCCTTTCTCGAAGTTACTCACCTCGTCTGGTTTGATTAAAACAACCCACCGTAGCCTTTTTGCGATTTTAAAATCAATGCGGTTAAAGCTGCTGTTTTAAAGTTTTATGTTATTAAATGTACGTTCATTAAATATTTTGTATCGTCTATTAAATGACTATATTAGTAGCATTGATACGTGCGTTCACACTACGGCTACAAATAAAAAAAAAATCATTAAATTGGTACATTCTTAACCTTTACATCATATACACAATATCGGGCACAGAAAGCTGAAACCCTATTTACGTATTAAAATGATCACAAATAGCGCTTTTACTTAAAAAAGCTACTATTAAATCTTGTCTATATTTTCAAATTTTATAGCAAATTAGCTGTTTTCTTGTGTAATGGGAGGCGAAGCTTACCTTCTAAGTGGTAACGGGTTCAGCGTGTTCTAGACTCTGCCTAAAACTAGAGAACAGTTACTTTGTTGCTAAGCGCATAACTCAACAACGCCTGGACCAATTTGGGCATTTTTTTAAAAATGTTCGTAGGAGTTCAAGGATGGTTTTTACGGCGAGAAAAAATTGAAATTATTGCCGGGAAAATCTTCAAAACAGTCTTTTCTATTTCCCATACAAACGTTATCTAAATATAACACACAAATTTTGTCACAAATTTGTTGTTTGTCACAAATTTCTGCACGAATTCAAAATATTTGACAACCAATATGTCAATACATCCCGTCGCATTTCGGAACACGGAAAAAAGTATTTCGATTTAATGTGTTACGATATCTATGAGTGCATCCTTCTGTCTTAGTGGGTACGTGGGCCAGGACTATCTTAATTTGGTGAACCTTTGTAATAGTGACATTCCAAGTAATGTGCTCTTATAGTGACACTTTACAGCTAAATGGGCGAGAAATTTTGATTAATTATTATAATTTTGATTAATTGCCGAGGAGAAGACGACCTGACCTAGGTCGTCGCAGTCAATCAAATGTGCGAAGAGCCACCTCACGTGCTAACCGCACTGATGACCTGATAAAGATGTCGACATCTTGGTCGATTGAGATCCTCGAGGATCTCAATCGACCAAGATGAATTTTCTTCTGGGACAGTTGGTTTCCTTAAAATCAGTCGACACCGTTAAGAACCAGGATTAAGTGGTAAACACGGAGTTTTTAAATTCACTGGAATTGTCTGAATTACCATCTCACACATTGTAGTTAAAAGTAGGATTACTTGTCATCATGCTGCGTAATATTAATCAACCTCGACTTTTTAAGTCGTGTTATACCTTAAGAACAAATATTTCATAATACATGAATTTAGAACTCGAAAACAAAATGTTTTCAGATTGATCGACTAGATTTATCGTATCGTCCATTCAAATGAATAGGTAACAGTACTATTTAAGCTATTACAGTAATACAACAACAACAGCAAGTCTTATGAATTAAATTAATAAATTTTGTTATGTATCTTTGGGGTTTACAGATGTAATGTCATGCTACGTTTGGATGACTGGATTTGTATGACTGAAGAAAGCTCTTCTTCAACTTAACAAAAAATATTTCATTATAATACAAAAACCAATTATTATTCTTTATTTCGGTCCTTCAAGAAAATAGCGTACCGACTTGAAAGGCCGGCGTCACACTTGCGAGCCCTCGGGTAATGTGAGTGTCCATGAGCGGCGTTTTCACGTATCAGAATTCAGATGAGCTTCAGGGGCCAGGGGCCCCTGCCCCTGCCTTTATAATTAAATAAAAACAGACCCAGGTCAGTCAGTCATAGACAGTGACGAAACACAATAATAAATAATTGCGACATGTTTTACACAAATCACGAAGAGATCGGGGAGAACTTAAAAAAGTTATTGAGGTATTTCCGAACAAACATGACATAGGGACCTTTAAGGAAAGAGCGTATAAGCATTTTAGAGGCCGGCAACACACTGGTGAGGTCTCTGGCATTGCGAGTATCCATGGGTGGCGGTATCACTTAACCTCCTGCTGGTCGCCCCCTGTTTTATAAAAAAAAGTTTGACAACATAAGTATAACCGCACACGTTCGATTCAATCCCTCCGGATAAGTTAACTATATACAGTACTATGGGGACGAAAATGTTACAGTACTATGTTTCTCTAAACACATACACATATGGCTGTGGTTTGGGTATTGGCTCATCTAGCAAATGTTGACCGTAATCCAAGCTTCTGTTCGGCACTCCATGTTTAATCGTTCATATAATTCGTAAGTGTAATATGTGCCCTATATATAATTCTTAAACAGATTGTAGTCCTCCTAACATAAGCCAGTGTACTAGAATTAGTAAACGCAATCGGATCGATCGACCTTACGTCGCATTGACGCAGAAACTGTCAGGCCCTCTTTGGGCTACCACTTAGCTTTGTTTCGGTAACAATGGCCTTTGTGTCCAAAACAATTTTTTAAATTATGTTTTTGAGACCCTATTTTCGACGAAAATTGCTTGAGATAAAGTCTTAAATGGAGACGAGAAATGAAAAATTAACTTTTAATTTTCTCTGTCTACTGTGCAATAAATACTATTTCGAAATGTGTCGTATAAGTTGAACATGATAATTAAGCTTTTCTAAGATTTCTACGAATGATATAGTATTTATTATTAACTTAATAAAAAGTTGACCAATCGAAATCGAATTCGTCATTTGTTTCGAATGAACGTTAGATCTCAACAATCTTCCTATACAGAAACGGTTTATGTCCGGTACGTAGTACCGACACACCTAATGCGATCGTCTGGATCGCTTTCGATTTGATCTATGAGCACCTATTCTTTATAAAATAGGGGGCAAACGGGCAGGAGGAGCAAATGATCGTAAGTGATTCTGCCGCCTATGAACACAATGCCAGAATTCTCAAAAGCCTTCAAGTAAAGTGCGTTGCCTTTACTTGAAGGTTGTAATGGCGTAAATACTTTGTAACACGATTAAAGATGAGTTGTTTGTGACCAGTGAGTTTAGAAATATAATTTGTAAATTTCTTGGTTGATATAATCTATAGTATGACTTATCGAAAATCGGTAATACCTCACGATACGAGACCTTACTATAGATCCAGCAATTGATATTCCAGATTGCATGATTCGTGAATCGTACGGCCCACTGAAAACAGTATACATTTTTGTGAAAGATTCTATAGATTTATAATCAATAGAATCATTCTTAGCGAATTGCTAAGTATATTATTATCGGCAATTGTTTATGTTGGATGAATGCCAGGTCTCGCCCAAGTTTGAGAATATTTACTTGACAAAAAATAGGTGACAATATTTGTTTTAGTATTGCTTTGGTTCAAAATAAAATGTTACTTCGACAAATTTTTAAATCGCATCTGGGCTCTAATCACGAACAAAGCGTTTGGTGTGGTGGTGAGGTTGGGGGCTGGGGGGGCGGGGTGGGGTCGGATGGCGTGCTTCGGCGGAGTCGAGACTCGAGACTAAAGTTTCAATATGGCATATTCTGGTGCTAGCCTCGAAGGAGTAAAGACGTCTTGAAACTGTCATACCGTTTCGTGTAGTGAATCTCGTGATACAAGTTTAGTGATTAAAGGTACTATAAAAATCTAAATAGTTGTCACGGTTACCCGCTAGACGCCCACCATGTCGAGAGATAATGAGATACCGGCCTCCCTGCGACGTTAAATATGATAATTAAAATACAGTGAAATAACAAATGTACATACAAACTAGCCCAAACTAATGGAAGATGTGTAGCCTACAGTTTCTAAAAATAAATAAAATAAAAAACATACACTAAAATATTTATATTTATTAGCTTTTAAGTTAATTAAGCTATTAGAATAGAATAATGCCATCATAAATTACCGAAGCCTGGAAACCCCAACAATTTCATTTGAAATTAAAATATTTGTACGAAATTGCAAATTTATTTGGCCAAAACCTCGAAAAATTGAAAGAAATTGTTTTCGTCTACCCTGCAAGATAGTTAAATTTGTTTCAATAATCAATTTGGATTTATTGCGGCATGAAGGTCGAGAATCGAGCCAAATGACAATTTTAATAATGCTTTTTAGATAGAATTTGTTGGGCTTTAGGCGTGTTTCTACCTCAATTTTTCGTTTTTTATAAATGTGATGTTTTCGGAAATTTAATTATAAATGGAATTCATATACCATTCTATCAACAAAGCATAGCCATCCGAAGAACTTTATATGCGAATATGGTTTAATACGTCTATACAATCATGACATAGGGGAAAAAATGTATTCCGTATGAAATCTTTTTTTATGACCCGCCAAACGTTGTTTTGTACAACAATCAATTTTTAGATTTCTAGGCATTATTTTTTTTGTTCAATAAAAATATTAATAAATAAAAAATGGTTATATAGCAAACTTTAATAGTTATATATAAATTTGTATGCTAATAATAAATAAATAAAACACAATAAAGACGATTCTCCAAACCTATATACACACCTATAGAATTTCATGAAAATCGATCGAACCGTTTCTGAGGAGTTCAATTACGCACGCACACGAGAATTTTATATATAAGATATAATTGACAACATAAAAATTTGACTTCTGTATCTTGACCGCAAAAAAATAATAATTTTTATTATGTCTCTGACTAGTGTAGTAGTAGAGAGTAGTATCTCTGTAGTGTGTAGAGTGGGTGGACTAAATGGATTTCCAGAAACAGAATACAGGCTGATGATCTGATCAATATACCAAAATGTGGTCGAAATATCAAAATATACCGTGAATTGGCTCGTTAGCAGCTATTGAATGATTTGTTCACAGAGGCCGCAAGCCCCAATTTATCGGAATTAATATAAAAAATCTAGTAAAATAAATATTGTATAATTTAGTAAAACAGGTGACGAAACAGAATAGTCCTATAATATTGTCTTTTATTACCATAACTGTTACTCATTTAAAGAAAAACACTAATGTTAAGAAAATACAATATTAAAAAGTAAGGTAAATTACCTTACCTTTTAACGTGCGTAAAAAAAATAAGTAGAGACTATCATCGTGGAGTTACATGAACTCAGTTCGGACCCAACACATTCCTAGGATAGCCGGGAATCCAGGTCGATCTTTCAGGAAGGTACTATTTTATAAGTCTTATCTTCACTTGTTAACGTAATTAGCATTGCAATTTCGTGTCTTTTAATAATATAAAAAAGACATTTTCAACGGTACTCAAAAATACTTAATTGAGCACCTAAAGGTTATATATATTAAATCTCTGGCGAGCTTCCAGTCTGTCAGTTACACAACTAAGGCACGGATATTTCAAATCTGTGGACCCCAACTATTTACACGTAGTTCTTGCTTGTATGAACCTAAAAATTATAGAAAAGATCGACGACGATGATTGATTATTTAGGTTTTTTAAAGTACACATTAAAAAAGTGCCATTAGTGGTGTGCTATGATTATATTTAAACATTTTAAGTAAACATTAAAAAAGTGTACAGTCTTTTATTAGAGACTGTAAGAAGTGTTAGTGGACACTATTCTCATATTGTATATTCTTTAGCAATTTAAGTTAGATGTAAATTACTCATTAGTCTCTAGGCTAGATCGTAATCTTTTAAATGTCTCTGTGAATTCATCCCTATTAAAAAATAATATCTTTAGATTTAGGTATTACAAGGTGTTTACATAAATATATTGTTTTTCGTTTGATAATTGCCATTTTTGACAGCTCGTATACCCTTGACAGTCCAACTGTTCTATATAATTGTTAGAATCAGTTGGTACTTTGCGGAAGTCCATAGTACACAACCCTAAACTGGAGCGTCCTCAGGATGTTGTCTCTACGAACAGCGTTCGATAACACAACAACCTTGACTCAAAACGTGCGTCGAGTGGTTACGGGTTTTTTTCACGGAGTATCGCTGAAGCTGTTCACTTTCCTACTCATATTGGATTTCGTGCTTCTGTTTTCATACTATACCCAATTTTTGTTGTCCATACATACATAGCGTACTAACTACTAAATCGATAGTTATTCTAAGATCTGATCACTGATAATATGACCATACAATTTTTAACAAAAAAATCAAACCGACTTCAAGATAACATACTGAAGAATAATGAATTAATATTTGTATGAATTAATATTTTGTGAATCTTTCAGTTATAATATTACATTAAAAATAGAAATAATATATTATAATATTTTAAATAGAAATAATATATTATAATATATTATTTTTTTTAATTATATAATATATTGGTATTTTTCCATGGTAGGGGATGGCCAATGCAGCAAGACTAGCATTTTTATCAAAATGTGCATTTCAATAGCACTATCAATATTTTTAAGCATTTTATTTTGTATCTTTTGATAGGATATCGAACAAATATACATTTCGAATAGATGAGCTTCCCAACGGCTTCTTCAAGTTCACATATAATATTCCTCGTTATTCAATCGTTAAATTGCATGCAATTAACAATGTATATAACGATCCAATTGGCGTAATGGTCACCTTTACGAACTGCCTAACCGAGGAACCCAATTCCCGGTGCAGACACATTTGTGTAGAGCATATCTGTTGGCTATGGTCTGTTTGTTATGATACGTATTTACAAAAATGTCTGTTAGTTGTGCTAGCGTAACCCAAGCTATATAAAAAGAAGTATACCGTTTGTTAACGGATTAAGTTATGTAATTTTACAAAATTTATCCCCGGAGTTGGTATCGACAAAAACCGGAAGGGGTAATAAATACAGATAACACCTAACCTCTCTAAAGCTGTGACACTTATTTTGAAAATTAACCCCTTTTATCATCAGTCTACCGTGACCACGCACGCTGTAGAGTACGCGAAACGACGGTAAAATTTAAAATAATGTAATATATTTAGATTTTGTAAAAATACATAACTTAATCCTTTAACAAAGTGTTTTTTCTTAAATGGGTAATAGTTATGTTAATAAAAGACTATGTATAATAAAAGAAAATGTGTCCCGATATTAATTTATATAAGAATAAATATCATGTTTAAGAAAACTTATATCATTCGTAGCTGGCTGTAACGTTTACGAAGATCGTTGTATGCATATTTGACATCTGAAAGAGGTTCGCGATGCTACACTTTAGACACAAAGCTCACTCTCATGCATAATTGAGAACGATTTCGGATATCGTTCACTCATTCATTCAGATCACGTTCAGTCAATACGTGTTCCGAGTTGGGATTGAATTAAACCATTCCTCTACAAAGGCTGTGAGAAATTGCATTTATCTAAACTAATCAACATTTTCAATACGCTTACTAGCAATGGACTGCGTTAATTTTAGAAATTTTAATAATTTATCGACTTAAATTATAAGATCATAAGTATTTATTTATCTTACGCTCTAAATCTTATTTAAAATTTAAATCCAATGCGACTTTTATAACTGGCGTGATTGTACTTAATAACATAGTTTCTCAATAGACCAATACAGCATACTCTTTTGTTGCCAACAAACTACGAACGTTAGAACGCTGTTCGTAGACGCAACATCCTGATGATGCTCCGGTGTCGGAGCGAAACGTGCGTCGAGTGATTGTGGGGTTTTTGCGGAGTATTGCTTGTCTATTGGGATTTTGTACTTTGAACTTCCGCTAAGTAACGCCTGATTCTCTTAATTATAACATAGTTTCTATTTTAGCTTACATTTATAAAATTTGACTGATAATTAATTATAAATTTCATTGTAAGTTATTGTGACCGTGCTTTTGTTTGTTTGTTTTTTGACTAAAACAATTTATATCGAACTATTTCATTGATATTTGGCTAAAACCGAAATTATCTCCTGCAATATAGTATTATGGGTTACTATTCATAAACCATTGGTACTTAATATTAATTGCTCCGATTTCTAACATATACCCTTTGTTCCAGTTTAAAATGAAAATACGTGACGTAATACTAGTGACTATACTATGTATCGGATTGGCGGCCATTTTCTTTGCGATCGCTGCGTACCTGTACATCAGGAGTAGGAGGAGGAAACGGGAAGATGACGAAGAAGGAACCAGCTGTGCTATAAGGTAATTAATACTCTATCAAAGAAATGTATTTTAAAACCAAATCTACAAGAATATATGAATTAAATTATTGTACCTTTTGATAATTTGAATTTTCTCTCCGGTTATCGCTCATAATTGAGGTTGAGCCCGTCGTTGAGATGCGTAAATGCGTTATATCAAAAACAAAGATAGAGAAAGATAGATGTTAAAACTGGTACTTTGCATGAAAGCTTAGTTGATATTTGAAGTTCAAATATCAACTCAGGTGGGTGTTTATTTTTATTTATTTACGGCATATATAACTCAAGACGTTGTTAAAAGTTAAAAAATTCACACAAAAATATTTCTAAGAACTTTTATCTATATCTATAGACTAGTCTTTTGTCTGATTAACACATTCGTATATAAACCAAAGCAACCTCCTGGTAACATTCGTATTATCTATTGGGGCTAAAGTGGAAAATTTGAGTCAAATACGACTGCTTAACGTTTCTTGTTACATTATCCGGACCTTATAATCGGCACATAGATGAATCATTAGATCTAAATTAAAATACTTTGGGTCATTCTATTTCAATTACGGAATTATCAACGAAAATCATTTTATATATAAAATACATCATGAGGAAAAAAACAATATCGCACTGCAATATTTTTGTTCGAAAGAAAAATCGGGAAACTCTGAAAGAAAACAGGTTTATGACGTCATAAACATCGTCGAGTTTGTCTTCGAACTGTGTGTACAATGTTCTGTGTTTATTTTCTGGCTTAGATAAAAGTTTGTTCACATATTTATTGAAAGGATTTGAACAAGGATTTATTTATAAATATAATACAAGAAGAACAGATAAATCAGTTGTGTTAATATAAAATATCTTGAGGCACTGACATGTAAAAGTTATTTTGTTTATCAGATGAACTGTTGAAGATTGATGTTGGGAATTCTTTGGCCACCGTTTAACATCAGTATTTTCCCATCAAAAGTAAAATCTCTCTGTAAATAAAGATGTATCGCCCATTTATATCAAGGATAGTTAAAAACTAAATTTCCGAAACGGAAGTTTGAGATGAGAGTCCTGTGACCCAACCAACGCGAGGTTAAGCTAGTAAAATTAGATTTAGCCTGTTATTTAAAATTACTATATTGTTGATGAACAAGGAACCACAAGCGTATGCCCTTTGAAACCACACAATCGGTTTAAGGGATAAACATGTTTTTGAAACTTACTTGTTTGTTACATTAACAAACCTGCTAAGTATAGCCATTAAAATAATGCTGATTATTGCGTCTACGAAGGCATGGATATTTCGGCCTTAAAATTGTGTATACATATTAAAATAAAAGGCTATTAAAAGTAGATTACTGAATGTGTTAAGTTTACACACTCACTGGCTAAGCATTGAAGTGATCGATAAATATTTCTTATAAATAAAACCTTGAATTTAATGACCAAATGTTTCTCAATTTATTTTTGAAAATAAAGCGACAGACACAACGTTCACAACGTTCTAGATTAATTTAATAAAATGCTTTAATGTAGGAAAAGGAATCGACATCATAATTAAATGTATATAGTTTGTATTTTGAAGCCTTAAAAAGATCGAATAACAACATATTCATGAGACAAATGTCTTCTAAGGTTGTGTTCAGGGTGCTTAGTTAAAAATAAACGATGCAGCTCTCAGCTCAAGGGCCAGTATTCATCTGTATTGAGGTCAATTTGGGTCAAAATAGTTCTAAGGTAAGTTTAGCGGCGACGATCTATTATAAACTTACCATCTAACAAAAAATCCAAGCATTAATACTTAATGATTCTGAATTTTGAACTCTATGATCATTTTTTTAAGCTTTTTAATTTGTAGACTGTTGAAAAATAAATAAAGTATAGGAAATACCAGGTAAATTAAAAATTAGAAAATAAATTGTTAGGCACGTCTCATAACACATTTAAATTCTATATATAATAATAATAAATCAAATATTAAGTTCATACAAATATTCTATTACCTTCATTTTATTACTATTAAACTCATAAATGTAAATTTTCAGACATTATATCATTATATTTATTAATCAAACAAAAGTTGTATGAATAAATTAAATTCGGTTTAATTTCGTCGTCGAATAAATAAATCTCGAATTTAACAAAAACAAAATATTCCACTTAACTTATAATTGTGATATTTTAGGACCAATGAATGACGTATAATAAGGTAGTAATGAATACTTAAGGTGAGTAAGGTAAGCTTAAAACAAACTGGTATCGACCAGTAAATAGTATTTTGTGTTAATGTCAGGTCCCATCTGTTTCTAACGAGCTAACATTGACATAATGACCTAATGCTCTTCATACGGAACGTCAAATAAAGCTAAACGTTTGGGCATCATGGTGCAAATTGAACAAAAGCATGCCATCTAAAGAAAAATACACTCTATGAGTTGGTGTTAAAATTGAAGATCCTATGATTCAGAGCCACGATAGGATTCGATAAGTGCCATCTACACAAATAAAGTTAATTTCGCGGATTCGTTCTACTTTGAACTTAGTAAGAAAACAAAAGACAAAATCAAAATCTATACCAAAATTATGCAGCTGAAAAGTTTTTTTGTTAATCTCAGGATCTATTGGTGCGAATTAAGAAATTATATTTATTACTCAATTCAACGTAAGCTATATGACATGCGGCTATGAATAAGAGCGGAGCGTAAATTGAAAAATGTTGTGGAAATGGGGAAAAAATGATTGTTCGCGCTATGAACACAGGTATTTTAATTAATACGAGTTTGACCGTACGGCTTATCTGTTATGTGCGTAAACGTGTATTAATTCACAGGAAATCGATTCTTCATAACTATATTTAAGAATTCTGAAGGTGAGCGGTTTCTTACTAAAGTTCCTAGATAAGGTCAAACTACGATTTATAAATATTATAATAGCGAAAGTTTGGATTATTAATCACTCTTGAAGAGCTTAATAGCTTAATGGACGGAGCTGAGAAAGAGGTTTTACATAAGTACATACAAAATTTTATGAATGTCCTACAAACAATTGAAGGGTCAATGTCACCTTATATGTTGTTTTTCTTTAGTGTGAGGTTAAATCGAAAAAGAAATTTATAAGATGAGCTTGGCAATTCTTAATTTTATTTATTTATACTATTTGAAAATGCTGCTAGAGACTTTTCGTAGAAAGTTGCTACGGCGTAGCGTGTACCTTTGTATTTAAAATAATTTATACAATTATAAACATGGCGCACTTAAACTTACGTTTGGGCATTCAACCAACATATAAAATGTTACGTTATGCGCCAAAGACGAGAATTTTTTCTATGATATTCATTGTAATATAAAAACTGTCGCAATAAACAACTAGCAAACACAATATTTCTTGTTACAAGAGACTTATTTTTCAATGGAGTCAACGGCGTCAAGTAGAAAACACTTTTCTTTATTCTATGGTCACATTTTGATGATCCAAAATGAGCTCTGTGCGTTATGCCTTAAGCACCAAGTTAGCAAATCTGACTTTAAGGGTTGGTTGGAGCACGTCTTGATAAGTGAATTTGTGTTTTATTAAGCTAGGAATAGAGATAAGTTTACATTGTACACACATATGGAATAACGAATGCTTCAACTGACGAAATTCAGTCTATACGCGAAATTGGTGGATCAAAGTTGTTCTACCTATTACTGTCAATTGTTCCAAATTCAAATCTCGTGTGGATGTGCTAAGTTGGAAAGTTTGAAAATCGAATTATTTCAGTTTCGGGGTTTGTCGCAGCGTGGCGCAATGTAAATAAGCCGGTGCAGTAACTGTGATTATTTATGAGTTTCCAAATTTGAAGCATCGGTATGAGTTTGAAAAGGTGATTTTACATATGAATATAATAATTACTAAATATATAAGGGAATTTAACAACTAAATAATACCATTTCATATAGTAGCTTGCGATATATATTGCGTAAAAACATTTATATTTGCGATATATGCAATATATTCGTAACTCTTTATTTTTTTATTAATAGTAAGTGGTCTCAGCCTCTTATGGGTTTTGGCCTCATGATGCACTTTTTCAATCATTTCCTCTCGTTATGGGTTTTCTTGTATAATGGTTTAAATACGATTAAAGTAAATATTAATACTGAAACTGTAATGTTATGAAATTGTATTCTTTTCGATTTAAAAATGTCACTTCATATGATTGCCTTTTGTGTTATGGAACTTAATATTTATATTAGTATTACGACCCATATATAGAGATTTAAATATCTATTCACAAATAGTCAATCGAATATCGAAAATCGTTGTTGAGTGTTCATAAGAGTAAGCTGTATTGAATAGAAGAAATCACATAGAACCTTTTAATCAAGGAGAAGATATTATTTTTTCGCAATTAATTGGACAAGTTTAATAGATTGAAGAAGATAATTATTCTTCTTCGTATGTAGTGTAAAATAAAAAAAAATATTTATTTTACATTACTACCATGATAGTTAATGGTTTTCTGTGTTGTGAGCAGGTAGTATCTTCCATTGATATACGCAACCTAGACCTACAATACCTACTCAATGTCTACTTAAAAGTGAAAGGATCTACAAAAGATAATCTACAAAATCAAAATAATAAACATAAAACATCAATAGTTTTTTGCTGGAAAAAATACAAAATGAGAAATATATATAAGAACTTGGAATAAAAACATAACTTTTTAATTAGTACATTTTCTATTTCAATGTATGTATTTCAAATTAACAATGTATTTACTTAAGCGTCGAGTAGTGAGATTATAGTTTAGAATCTATCGGGAAAATCTTATATTTGAGAAAGTTACTAAAAAGGAAGCTGCTTCTGAAGGAAAAGAAGCGTTGGGTAAAGAACGTTTCAAAAATATATGGGTGGTATTAATATAAAGGTTCAATTTGTCTTCACCGACTGCATGACTGATCATGCTAAGCACATTAAATATCAAATCGTATATTTTTTTGATTTTTACTCAGGGGTATTGGTGACTCAACTTCTTGCCCTAAAACCAGTCGTCAAAATACATCTAAAACTCTCTAGGAGTGCTACTACCTCGTGAAGTCACACTAGAACGTTACATTATGTGGCACGCCCATGCCAGAATTTTATTTGGTGAATGTTTGCATAAGTTCACATGTGCTGAGTTTAAAATTTATGTCACTTTGTATATTTTGTTTCTCTTTTTCATTTGTTTCTTTTTTTTCTCTCATAGCTCTTGAGAAATGCATTTGTTATCATTGTTAGTTGTTGTTTGTTTGTTTGTTTATTAATTTTCTTATCAGTATCAGTATAATTTATGAACATACATTGCCTTCAGGCCGTACTTGTTGAGCTCAAGAATTAGTTGGTCCATATCTCAATTTGTTTACTAAGGAGGGAGGTATTAACAACACATGTTAACTCATGTTTATTTCTGTAACTCTAAACTCTTAGATACGAAAAGTTGTGCCCCCTATCGCGAAAATATTTTCGCGAGTCATGCTTTATTATTTTCGTATGAATGCTTGGAAACCAAGCCGAGGCTAACAGGTCCACGAATCAGAAATCAAAAATAGTTGATTTGCGCCGAGGTCAGAAATAATATACCTTTTATGAAACCAAAGTTATAAGTAACCTTTCAACCTCAAAAATAAGACCTTTTAAATTTATACTAATATAAAAAAAATATCATTATTAAATCTGTGTCAAAATGTCCAAATACAGAGCATAAGAAAAAGAACAAAACACCAATTTAGTTTTTGGCACAGTTAGAAATTTTTATTATTTTGGTCCGCTGTAGCACTTTTGTTGGGTTACATGTAATAAAATTCTACGTCTGCTACGAAGAACTACGGCGTCGCTACGAAGCGACGTTTGTCTACATCACAAGTTTTAAAATGTAACCATCTTACAAACCATCGGATTTACATACTTGCATTCAACTGGGGGGGGGGGGGGGGGGGGGGGGGGGGGGGGGGGGGGGGGGGAGGGGGGAAAAGGGGGAGGGAGGGAAAAAAAGAAAAAAAAAAAAAAAAAAAAAAAAAAGGGGGGGGGGGGGGGGGGGGGGGGGGGGGGGGGGGGGGGGGGGGGGGGGGGGGGGGGGGGGGGGGAAAAAAGGGGGGGGGGGGGGGGGGGGGGGGGGGGGGGGGGGGGGGGGGGGGGGGGGGGGGGGGGGGGGGGGGGGGGGGGGGGGGGGGGGGGGGGGGGGGGGGGGGGGGGGGGGGGGGGGGGGGGGGGGGGGGGGGGGGGGGGGGGGGGGGGGGGGGGGGGGGGGGGGGGGGGGGGGGGGGGGGGGGGGGGGGGGGGGGGGGGGGGGGGGGGGGGGGGGGGGGGGGGGGGGGGGGGGGGGGGGGGGGGGGGGGGGGGGGGGGGGGGGGGGGGGGGGGGGGGGGGGGGGGGGGGGGGGGGGGGGGGGGGGGGGGGGGGGGAAAAGGGGGGGGGGGGGGGGGGGGGGGGGGGGGGGGGGGGGGGGGGGGGGGGGGGGGGGGGGGGGGGGGGGGGGGGGGGGGGGGGGGGGGGGGGGGGGGGGGGGGGGGGGGGGGGGGGGGGGGGGGGGGGGGGGGGGGGGGGGGGGGGGGGGGGGGGGGGGGGGGGGGGGGGGGGGGGGGGGGGGGGGGGGGGGGGGGGGGGGGGGGGGGGGGGGGGGGGGGGGGGGGGGGGGGGGGGGGGGGGGGGGGGGGGGGGGGGGGGGGGGGGGGGGGGGGGGGGGGGGGGGGGGGGGGGGGGGGGGGGGGGGGGGGGGGGGGGGGGGGGGGGGGGGGGGGGGGGGGGGGGGGGGGGGGGGGGGGGGGGGGGGGGGGGGGGGGGGGGGGGAGGGGGGGGGGGGAAGGGAGGGGGGGGGGGGGGGGGGGGGGGGGGGGGGGGGGGGGGGGGGGGGGGGGGGGGGGGGGGGGGGGGGGGGGGGGGGGGGGGGGGGGGGGGGGGGGGGGGGGGGGGGGGGGGGGGGGGGGGGGGGGGGGGGGGGGGGGGGGGGGGGAGGGAAGGAGGAAGGGGGGGGGGGGGAGAGGGGGGGGGGGGGAGGGGGGGGGGGGGGGGGGGGGGGGGGGGGGGGGGGGGGGGGGGGGGGGGGGGGGGGGGGGGGGGGGGGGGGGGGGGGGGGGGGGGGGGGGGGGGGGGGGGGGGGGGGGGGGGGGGGGGGGGGGGGGGGGGGGGGGGGGGGGGGGGGGGGGGGGGGGGGGGGGGGGGGGGGGGGGGGGGGGGGGGGGGGGGGGGGGGGGGGGGGGGGGGGGGGGGGGGGGGGGGGGGGGGGGGGGGGGGGGGGGGGGGGGGGGGGGGGGGGGGGGGGGGGGGGGGGGGGGGGGGGGGGGGGGGGGGGGGGGGGGGGGGGGGGGGGGGGGGGGGGGGGGGGGGGGGGGGGAGGAGAGGGGAAAAAAAAGGGGGGGGGGGGGGGGGGGGGGGGGGGGGGGGGGGGGGGGGGGGGGGGGGGGGGGGGGGGGGGGGGGGGGGGGGGGGGGGGGGGGGGGGGGGGGGGGGGGGGGGGGGGGGGGGGGGGGGGGGGGGGGGGGGGGGGGGGGGGGGGGGGGGGGGGGGGAGGGGGGGGGGGGGGGGGGGGGGGGGGGGGGGGGGGGGGGGGAGGGGGGGGGGGGGGGGGGGGGGGGGGGGGGGGGGGGGGGGGGGGGGGGGGGGGGGGGGGGGGGGGGGGGGGGGGGGGGGGGGGGGGGGGGGGGGGGGGGGGAAGAGAGAGGGGGGGGGGGGGGGGGGGGGGGGGGGGGGGGGGGGGGGGGGGGGGGGGGGGGGGGGGGGGGGGGGGGGGGGGGGGGGGGGGGGGGGGGGGGGGGGGGGGGGGGGGGGGGGGGGGGGGGGGGGGGGGGGGGGGGGGGGGGGGGGGGGGGGGGGGGGGGGGGGGGGGGGGGGGGGGGGGGGGGGGGGGGGGGGGGGGGGGGGGGGGGGGGGGGGGGGGGGGGGGGGGGGGGGGGAGAGAAAAAAAAAAAAAAAGGGAGAAAAAAAGAGGGGGGGGGGGGAGGGAGGGGAAGAGGGGGGGGGGGGGGGGGGGGGGGGGGGGGGGGGGGGGGGGGGGGGGGGGGGGGGGGGGGGGGGGGGGGGGGGGGGGGGGGGGGGGGGGGGGGGGGGGGGGGGGGGGGGGGGGGGGGGGGGGGGGGGGGAAAAAAGGGAAAAGGGGGGAGGAGAGGGGGGGGGGGGGGAGGGAGGGGGGGAGAAAAAAAAAAAAAAAAAAAAAAAAAAAAAAAAAAAAAAAAAAAAAAAAAAAAAAAAAAGAGAGGGGGGGGGGGGGGGGGGGGGGGGGGGGGGGGGGGGGGGGGGGGGGGGGGGGGGGGGGGGGGGGGGGGGGGGGGGGGGGGGGGGGGGGGGGGGGGGGGGGGGGGGGGGGGGGGGGGGGGGGGGGGGGGGGGGGGGGGGGGGGGGGGGGGGGGGGGGGGGGGGGGGGGGGGGGGGGGGGGGGGGGGGGGGGGGGGGGGGGGGGGGGGGGGGGGGGGGGGGGGGGGGGGGAAAAAAAAAAAAAAAAAAAAAGGGGGGGGGGGGGGGGGGGGGGGGGGGGGGGGGGGGGGGGGGGGGGGGGGGGGGGGGGGGGGGGGGGGGGGGGGGGGGGGGGGGGGGGGGGGGGGGGGGGGGGGGGGGGGGGGGGGGGGGGGGGGGGGGGGGGGGGGGGGGGGGGGGGGGGGGGGGGGGGGGGGGGGGGGGGGGGGGGGGGGGGGGGGGGGGGGGGGGGGGGGGGGGGGGGGGGGGGGGGGGGGGGGGGGGGGGGGGGGGGAAAAGAGAAAAAAAAAAAAAAAAAAGGGGGGGGGGGGGGGGGGGGGGGGGGGGGGGGGGGGGGGGGGGGGGGGGGGGGGGGGGGGGGGGGGGGGGGGGGGGGGGGGGGGGGGGGGGGGGGGGGGGGGGGGGGGGGGGGGGGGGGGGGGGGGGGGGGGGGGGGGGGGGGGGGGGGGGGGGGGGGGGGGGGGGGGGGGGGGGGGGGGGGGGGGGGGGGGGGGGGGGGGGGGGGGGGGGGGGGGGGGGGGGGGGGGGGGGGGGGGGGGGGGGGGGGGGGGGGGGGGGGGGGGGGGGGGGGGGGGGGGGGGGGGGGGGGGGGGGGGGGGGGGGGGGGGGGGGGGGGGGGGGGGGGGGGGGGGGGGGGGGGGGGGGGGGGGGGGGGGGGGGGGGGGGGGGGGGGGGGGGGGGGGGGGGGGGGGGGGGGGGGGGGGGGGGGGGGGGGGGGGGGGGGGGGGGGGGGGGGGGGGGGGGAGGGGGGGGGGGGGGGGGAAAAAAAAAAAAGGGGGGGGGGGGGGGGGGGGGGGGGGGGGGGGGGGGGGGGGGGGGGGGGAAAAAAAAAAAAAAAAAGAGGGGGGGGGGGGGGGGGGGGGGGGGGGGGGGGGGGGGGGGGGGGGGGGGGGGAAAAAAAAAAAAAAAAAAAAAAAAAGGGGGGGGGGGGGGGGGGGGGGGGGGGGGGGGGGGGGGGGGGGGGGGGGGGGGGAGGGGGGGGGGGGGGGGGGGGGGGGGGGGGGGGGGGGGGGGGGGGGGGGGGGGGGGGGGGGGGGGGGGGGGGGGGGGGGGGGAAAAAAAAAAAAAAAAAAAAAAAAAAAAAAAAAAAGGGGGGGGGGGGGGGGGGGGGGGGGGGGGGGGGGGGGGGGGGGGGGGGGGGGGGGGGGGGGGGGGGGGGGGGGGAGAAAAAAAAAAAAAAAAAAAAAAAAAAAAAAAAAAAAAAAAAAAAAAAAAAAAAAAAAAAAAAAAAAAAAAAAAAAGGGGGGGGGGGGGGGGGGGGGGGGGGGGGGGGGGGGGGGGGGGGGGGGGGGGGGAAAGGGGAAAAAAAAAAAAAAAAAAAAAAAAAAAAAAAAAAAAAAAAAAAAAAAAAAGGGGGGGGGGGGGGGGGGGGGGGGGGGGGGGGGGGGGGGGGGGGGGGGGGGGGGGGGGGGGGGGGGGGGGGGGGGGGGGGGGGGGGGGGGGGGGGGGGGAAAAAAAAGAAAAAAAAAAAAAAAAAAAAAAAAAAAAAAAAAAAAAAAAAAAAAAAAAAAAAAAAAAAAAAAAAAAAAAAAAAAAAAAAAAAAAAAAAAAAAAAAAAAAAAAAAAAAAAAAAAAAAAAAAAAAAAAAAAAAAAAGGGGGGGGGGGGAAAAATAAGGGGGTGTGTTTTTTTTTTTTTTTTTGGGGGGGGGGGGGGGGGGGGGGGGGGGGGGGGGGGGGGGGGGGGGGGGGGGGGGGGGGGAAGAAAAAAAAAAAAAAAAAAAAAAAAAAAAAAAAAAAAAAAAAAAAGGGGGGGGGGGGGGGGGGGGGGGAGAAAAAAAGGGGGGAAAAAAAAAAAAAAAAAAAAAAAAAAAAAAAAAAAAAAAAAAAACTATTAAAATAGTTTAACCCTTCTAAATAAACACTAAAACAAGTTAATTTTTTTCTAAGTAAAGTACTCTTTTATCTCAAGTTTTGAAGTATATGGCTATGTATATAGTGGTTTGAATTACAAACTTACATAACAGATGACTAATTCGTTTAAACAAGTTTAGAAAATTAGTAAATGAGCTCGTCCGGTTTGATTTGCTATGCTGAATAATTAAAAGCCTCAAGTTGAGGATGAACTCAAGAATAGGAATTTGAAATTATGAGTTAAAGGAATATTTGACGTAGGAAATAAATCATTTGACGTAGATACATTTCCATACTTTAATAGTTAAAAAAATATTCATTATGTTACATTAGTGTGAATGTCAAACAATAATAAATTTTCATATTAATCAAAAAAAATATGACAAAAATAAATAACTACTGGATATAAGAATGTTATATTATATTAATACATTCACCCATGGAACGGACTAATTTGATTGGCATTAATAAGTATGACTGTGAAGCTCATTGAAGCTTCAATACTGAGTAAAATGATTATACCTATAGAATTCAGTATTGACTTTTGTCATCACATCATGAAAATTTGGAGTACTATAGTCGTTTTTAATGAGATAGCAAACGAGCAGTTGGGTCACTTAAATTGCTTGCCGCCGCTCATCCACTTGAAATGCCGTTAGGCCTAAAGTTTAAGTATGTACTTGAAACTATACGCCTATGTTTGATCCTGTTAAAATTATTCCAAATTACATCCGAATGTGCTTAGCCTTGTGATAGACAAACAATCATAAAGCTATATTAGTAATATGAGTGGAGGGGGAGGGAGTGGTGAACGTAAACTATGTTTTTTTATTTATTTTACTATTTGTGTGCAGTTACTGTAGTATATTTTTAGTATATTAATATAGACAATTTGTTACAGGGCAGATTCCACAGCCACAGATGGTGCTAGTATTCGTGAAAAAGGAATGAGCAGGCTTAATGGGTTCCTGAACTTGAAAACACCTCTTATAAGCACAAAAACATTGGGGTACGTTTAGATATTTTCGACTTCTAACTTTCATTATTATATATGTGATTCAAAACCCTAATAGACCAATATATAAGCAATACTCCGGGACACTATGGCGACGACTAGGGTTTTGGTCTATTGGTATATATTGGTCTATTAGCGTTTTGTAGTATGGACTTCCGCAAGGTAACGCCTAATTCTATTAATTATATATAGTATCAATCCATGGCGCAGTTCTAAGAAGGCACGATACGCTGTAACTCCCCAAGGGTGTGATAATTTTGGAAGAGCACGCCATCTATTGCGATCCGTGATTAACTTATGAACGATGCAAACCAAGAGGTGTCTTTCGAGACACTTCGTTTTTTAAGTATTTCTGTTTGCTGAACAGTGCTATTTGAACTTTCACAAAATACAATCATAAATATAAGTTCTCAATTACACATATAGCTGTGATAAAAATACGTGGCTCATTTAACCCCTTGCGAATTTGTTTATAAGTGCCATCTTTTGACATGTACCAATATTAACTTCATGAGTTTTAAGAAAGCTTACAATAGGCAACGCTAGATGGCAGCGTTATTTCTTTTAAGACATTTGATATATTATTATTATAGTTATGCTATGATATTTTTTGGATTCTTTTAAGCAACTGTAGTCACAGTGACACTTAAAGCTAACAGGTGTGACATTTTAAAGCTTCCGAAACTTCGGCATAAATTATAACAAATTGCTTTTGATCGTGCTACAAATTTTATTTGAATCTTTGTTCCTGTTTATGAAAGACAATATAACTTTAATATTTCTAAAATAAAATTAACATCTATCTAAAATGATCAGCGAATTTTCAGAGATGCTTACGGCAAACACTAGGAGGCGACACCATTAACGAGTGTTTAATCAAATTCATACATATTTAATATTCAGTTTATTTTAAGAATTGGATGGTTGATACATTGTTCCTATAATAAGGTTAACCTCGTTCTAAAATTATAAATGCAGTCCCAGAGAAAACTATGCCTACTTTCGTAGCTATCTCTTAAGTGCACTTTACTGTGCATTTTCGTAAATGCATCTGGGCGCATTAAATCTGCTAGTACACAAATAATGTTTCTCCTTCATATTCCCAAAAGAGAGTAGGTAGGTAGTATTTTGTTGCGTTATTTATTAATATCTAGAAAAGATTTAATAATTAAGCTTTCGGTAAAAAAAATTTATTTTACATTCCAATGGAAATAGATAAAAATAGATTGGTCGATGAAAACATGTTCGAATGTATAAATGTCTATTTCATTCAGTTGTTTGAAGGTGCTATCATCTATAGTGTCAACTTACTGCTATGTCGTTTAAAAGTCAAGTCTTGAAGAACGCTGTAAGTAATAATTAAAAAAATAAAGGCCGCATTACAACCATCCTCCCTCAGTTTGTTTGCTTTGAAGCTTTACTTTGTGAGCCTAAAAGCCTTCTTCTTCATTTTCTGGTGCCACTTTATTGCTGAAGGTTTGATGTAAACAATTTGAATTGCCGGGAACCTTGCGCTAAACGAAAGTTCCTCGGTAGGTGTAATTGCGATCCACGCCCTGATGTTCCACATGCGATTTAATATTTGTATACAAAAATTATCGAAATAAAATATATGTTTTTCCAATTGCACTGTTCTAACAAAGTACTTACCACTACATCTCTGCATGACAGTTTAAAGAGCGCAACCTTATTTATTATTTACTCGGAACTTGTGCACGCACTGCATATATACCATATGTATTATACCTACGAGTTATTAAATAGGAGTGATTAAATTATCTATTTTAATTCAAGAATCAATCAAGAATTACTACCAAATATGCATTTAAAATAAATTATCAAATTGTGGTTAAATTTTTATTGCTTACACCTAAGATATATACTGTAGTGTACTCTTTGTAGTTATTTGTAACTTTTAAATCTCGTGTAAAATTATAGCGCTAGGTTGTCAGCGCATTCCATAGTAGCTCACAAATGGTATTTTTTTGTTGTCTGTATGTTATATATAAGCTGTATTATTGTAAAGTTTCATTAAAATCCATTCAGTATTATTTATGTTTAATGTAACAAACATCCATCTATTCATAGTTACAAACTTTCGCTCTTATAAGAGTAGGATGAATAACTTGTACAATGATCTAGTGAATGTAATCTTAGCTTAGAATAATACAGAGATTCACTGTTCCTTGTACGTAAACCTGATGCCTGGAGATACGATTTATAAGATAATTTATATATAATTTGGGACACACTGCTACCGAATTTTAATTTCAAATCGACTCTCACTATTAATTCTAGGCTCCTTAAAATATATGTTAGAATAGGCTCAGACGTCTTTGAATCTCGCTTGTGCATCAATCTACCTTTTCGCTATTAGGTATTTTTTTCTTAAAATATTCTATGTATCTTGTGAACGTAAAATTATTAAAGGACAATTTTCATATACAGATTGTGAAATAATTGAATAATTTTAAACGCTGGTAACCCTGTCAGTTTCAAAAGTAAGATTTCAAATATTTGAATTGAAAATATTTCGGCCTCGTTAACTAACCTTTACAAAAGTCAGCTTATTAATGAATTGAAGAAAACAAATTTCCTTTGTTCTTGAGGAGCCTTGGTGATTGTTTAGCGAACTAAACAAACTTTGGGGCTGTACCTTTATACAAGTCACTCATTCAAAAGTTACATTTCTCATCTATGTTCCGACAACAATTTAAAATACCGAATTATATTTACACCGACGCGAGGTTGTATAATTATGATTTAAGAAATATGAACTTAGGTTCTGAATCTAAATAAAACTTCTAAAATTTATAACCAAAAAGGGCAATTGAGCCGCAAATGGATTCGTTTGTTTGAACGGGCTAATCTCAGAAACTACAGGATGCATTGAGAGGTTATAATTGTAGAATATAGTACGTTTATCACATTAAGAGCGTAGAATAAATTAAAAACGTCATGAAAACGTGGAAAATCGATCCATTTCGCGCGGTAGGCTGGGCAACTTTTATTTATGCCGAAAGCGCAGGGAAGGGCTAAATAAATGTCAGCTATATATTTTTTATGTAATAAATATCACGCTTCGTTATTAATTATATTACGCAATTAAGATGTATGTGTGTCTCAGATCTCATCACGATCCGTCTTAGTTACCGTCAAAGCTGACGTTCCGCAAATGGGAGCTCACTACAGATTTCTGTACCAATATGCTTTTAACGGATAACGGATTGAGCATCGAAAAAGATTAAGATTTATTTGTTGGCTAGTTTTGTCAAAGTTTTGCGCTGATGTGCAAAGCGTTTATTTATATTTAGCTGATATCACCCTGGAAGCACATATAATTATATAAGTATGATTTATATGTGCATATTATATCTGAAATGGTAAATGATATTTAATTATGGCCCTGAAGATACAGTAAAACAATTACAAGGATGAATTTATTTTGTAAGACTAAGAGCATAGAAGAATAGTATAGAGGCTTAGTCTACAGCCCTGAAGTGGTGTCCAGCAACCATGCTATGCAGTCCAAACGCTTAAACAAACCTATTATGTGAAGAGTTTGAACGCGCTTATCTCAGAAACTACTCGTTCGAATTGAAAAAATATTTATATTTTCGTTAGCGCTTATATAATAATATAACAATATGATGCCGAACTCCGAGAAAAGTGTACCAAGCGCTGTTCTATGTTTTTTACCATTTTCAGATGTCTAAGTCTTTCATGCTAAACTTTCGCTGGCTTGTGAAATGTTCTCTCTCCAAAGACTAATAGAGTCTCACGTACATCTCATCTACTTTATCGTTATATTGTGTCAATATAACGTAATATTGTTTAATGAAAATCGCCCACATGAGTTAATTAACGCCTGGTTATATGAAATGCAAGTCTATTAGCAGTAAACAAATAGCTGAGGTCACATATTTTGAACAGATATTTTATTTAAAGGCTTCAATTGAAAATAATATATGGGAATCAAACTACATTTTAAATTGCAAAGTTCGTGTGAGTTTATAAATACTACGAACACATTTTATTTTTCACACGTTTTATTTTAAGCAGATTATAATACTAAAATAAAACGGCAGATATAAGTTAACAAATACAATTCTTAATTTTAATACACCAGAAGAAAAAAAATAGAAAACTAAAATAAAATCAAGATGGGTTTAATATTAAGGTCAAGGTCGGTAAGACCCGCACCGACACCGTACTCCCCTGGTAACTTCCACACACTTCCAACACTTCCAAGGCCCTTGCCTTGTCGTCAGTCGGCAGATAAAAAGCCGGTAAACAGCAATAACTATTTCTGGGGTTGCTCAGCGGTAGGACTCGCATGCAGCAGAAGTTTTTATCCCACTGGAAGTTCCCAGTGTGGGAAATATTGATTCTTTAAAGGTATAAATGGGAACTACCAGAAAACTGATGCAGCAAATCAAACAGCGTAAAGTCGGATACCTAGGTCACGTGTTGCGCCATGACCGATACCAACTGCTCCAAATTATAATGATGGGAAAAATCCAAGGTAAAAGGAAAGTTGGTAGGCGGAAGAAATCATGGCTGCGTAACGTTAGGGAGTGGACGGGTATTAGAACTGCTGAGGAACTGCTGCACCTGGCCCGAGACAAGAGACGCTACAAAAGTCTGACAGCCGACCTCCAGTAATGGAGAGGCACGCAAAGAAGAAGAAGAAAGGTATAAAAATTTAGGCAGCAAACTTATAAAAAAAAACAAATACAAAAAATAGCCAACAAAAATAGTGTGTGTCTCGAGCACAGTCCGAGGGCAACTGACCCGGTGGCGAATGAATCACGCGCAGAGTGACACATTTAAATGAAAATATACCAATGAACTGAACAGTATCCGAAACATCACGTCGCGAATAAATCGTGTTTTATATAAGTAAACGTATTTTATTATATATTTATAATGACATACGTGATTATAATATAGTATAGGTATTGGCATTCAAATTCAAATACTCGAAATATATGCTATATTTGCATATCTATATTATACTCATTTGTCTTTTGAAAACTCTTAAAAATCGTTTTTAATCCTTAAACTTGTACCATACTGGTGTAACTTTTACGTAACAGTTACGTATGTTTGACAGTTCTAAAGCTAGAGAGTAGACATTTTTAGCTTTGAGAGTGTCAAACATCACTATATAATTGAAAAAAAAAACGGATTGTATTTGTTATGTAATATTAGACTATACGGCGAGCCACATATAATAAATACTTAATATCTTATATTCTGGGTCAGTTAGACCTTTCCAAAGCCTTTTGGAGTCCAATACTATTGAATATGTTGTGATTGTTATCACAACAATTTTATAAACCTCAGCCAAGCCTTTGCGCCTTGAATATGTAGAGATTTAGACATAATCAATGATTAAACTGAGTTCGAAATTTTATCTCAAAAACTGTGCCAATTACAACGAAGGATTATATATGTAAATATATTTCAGAGGTATCCAACACCAATAGTATATTAATTCTTTCCTTGAGTTAAAATTTAAGCGAATCGTGGGCTTGGTGTCCCACGTATAAATTTTACTTATGTTAAAATGTCTCTGAATTGAAATTAGTGAAATTTCAAATGATTGATTAAATGAACTCACATTCAAAGAGAACATTTAGTTTTAGAGTAAATCAAACCTAGTTTATATTTTATTCAACTCGAGCCATCGCATTTGTATAGAGATACGAACAGGTTACATAAGTTACATTGTTTAAGTAATGGCCGTTTAACCGCAGTAGGTTAAAATTCCAATTGTATATTAACTATGGCTGGAAAAAAATGACTCAAGAACTAATTAACTTGTCCGGTACTGTTAGCAAAAAAACGTTTTACTATTTAATAGCTTTTATAGTAGAAATAATAATACTTTTAGTATTGTCTTTTATTGACGTAATATTACTCGTTTAAAAAAAACTCTTTGTTAACGGATAAGTTATGATTTTTTAAAAATTTAAAAAATATTTTAAATTTTTCCGACTTTGCTACTTTACAGCGTGCACGGTACACGGTAGTCTACGTGTATACTTGTAATATACTTAATGTCTACGTAGTATACTTAAATTTTGTAAAAATACATAACTTAATCCGTTAACAAAGTGTTTTTCTTTAAATAATACTTTTATTAACAATAAGCAATTACACCATAGAATCCCTGGCTGGTCAGCTAGGTATTACCTGTATTTGAGAAGCCAGTTCTTCCCTTGATACACTAGATTTTCATATTTAATTAATATTTAAGGATTGGAGTAGGAAGGTGCTTTCAATCAACGTTAAGGGTCTTCGACCAGTCGAGGTCCGAAACTCCAGTAGCTGATACCGATTTTTTATAAAATAACAGGCAAACGAGCAGGAAGCTCACCTGATCGTAAGTAATACCGCCTCAAAAATGCGTTGCCGGCCGATAAGATACACTTTCTTGAAGGTTTCCTAAGTTGTATTGGTCAGGAAATACCTCTTCTGGCAGCTGGCTCCAGAGAGCGGTGGTACGCGGCACAAAGTGCATAATGACCTCATCGTATATGCCAGTTATTAAATTATTTCCATTTATTAGGATATTTTATGGGATCTTTTTAATAGGAAAATAAAAGAGATAGCTAAAGATACTGTCAAATGGAATAATCAGGATCAATTCCATAAAGAATGGGGGGGGTTGCGATAACTTGAGAAGTATTGTAAAGATTTAAGAAGCACTCGTTACTTGGATAAAATACATCTCACTGTAAAAGGATACTTATTTATGATAAATTGCCCAACACAATGCGATTTCATACATCATTACTCAAAAAATTTCACCATTTTAACTAAAGTATGTATGTCTCTCTATCACATATTGTGTACGGGTACAGAATTTGACAGAAATATAAGCAATCCTTAATCGAAAGAGTGTACTAGGTATTTCTCAATGGTCATCATAACATCGCCTTATCAAGACGAAAGATAGTTTTATGAATTTAGTTTAAAAATTATTAACCTTATAGTTGTATCATTTTTAATATTCTTGAATCAGTAAACTTTATTTTTAAAGTAAGCATATAATTTGATATAGAAATGCCAACGGCAAGTACTCAGTTTGTAATGGCTTTTCGATGAAATAGAATTCCTTTTCAAACTGAATCGTTGCATTTTATTGACCCTTTCAAACAATGTTAGACAACTATGTACAGGAAATAAGTAAACATTATTTACAGATATGATATATGTTTAGTATCTTAACTCTTGATTTCAATAATAACATCTTTCCTAAAATCCTTCAATAAAATATATTAAAATATTGATCCGTATGGCAGAGTAACCTTAATGCTGGCAACATTTCCTCGCGAGGGATTTGGTAATCTCTGGGGAAACCGGTACCAGGCACCTACTTGGCTATTTTATTACATTATAACCGGAATTTTAACCAAGGAATTTGCGGTTTACTAAAATATATGAATATTCTATGTTTCGCAAAAATGTATAATATCTTTCTTCTTCTAACTAAGAGGGCGTGGGTGCGAATCCCACTTCTGATGTCAGATTTAGGTCCTGAAGTAAAGTAAGTTTTTAAAAATAGTGTTGTTCAATGTTATTCGAAGATTTCTTTTTTTTTTTTTTTGAGAATACACACACAATAAAATCACTACCTTAACAAATAATCACTTTTATTGCGTAAAGCGTAACACAATAATAGTTTTACACTGTCCGAGTCCAAATAAGCGAATGTGTCTTCTGTCTTTTTATTACAACAATAGTGGGTAGTAGTAGTAGAAGGGCGACCTGAATACGCGCAGAATGTTGCCTTTTTCCGCCGGTATGCTGTATAGCGCCGATATATATATAAATCGATGGAATTTGTAAATTGAAGAGGTGTGTAAAAATTACTATTTAGGAATATATTTATACCCTACATTTACTTACATACATACTTTAGTTTAGTAAAAACATTTTGTTGACACGTCAAGACTTCTACTTCTACTGAATACTTATTCAATAAATAAGGACAGGTGGACACAACTTTAGAAATTTGTTATGCATGTAAGAATTGGAAAAGTCCACATTTGTCGTGCAAAGTACATTTGAATAAACTTTTAAAACTTTTAAGTCCACAAAGTTTAAGAGCTATTTCAAAGTTTCGTCAAAGGATTTGTTTATAAATTAAAACACAGTGCCAGTTTAAGGGATATTGTAACTTACATGTGCTAGGTTCAAAGATATTTTTGAAAACAGCATTCGGTAGACGATTAATTACCACCTCGGGTCTGCTACATAACAGATCAAACAAAAACTTTCGTAATATTTAAGATTTAGTTTTTGTTAACTAAATGAATTAATTACTAACTGCTGGTAATTAATTACTAATAATTTAATTAATTTATTTCAATATATGGAACATAGTATAAACAGTAGTAAAATTACTCACGGTTTCTCCATGTTAAGCTACCGATTCGTTTTCAAGCTTTAGATTAAAATTATTGAGTGAAGGCTTATGGTTTAATTTCATTTTCTTCTTATATTATTTAATTAAATATTTTTTTTAATAAATTTTCCTTTTGTTTTTGGGGGCGCAATGATTTTTTTTATAAATGGGAAGGAAAATGAGCTTGTAGAGTAGATTTAGCAACAACAGCCTCAGCCCAAAGACATTCACTTTAATAAATGTGTTGCCGGCCCTTTAGGGAGGAGGAGTTGGAGATCATATCCCTTTAGGTTAAGTTGCTACAGGGACTCAATTCCAGAGTTCGCTTGTTTGCAAAAGAGAAAGTCTTGGAAACAAACTGTGGAAGCCTGCCATCCACTGAGATGGTGCGGATGAAAATCATTTACCATTTGTTAATATTTACACAAATTTTATAATTAACCATAGTTATTATTATGTATTGGTTTTATTTAATGCTGTCCTGAGTGTGTTGATATCAAAACACGACACCGAATTTTTAAAAAGGTGGCGTTCCATTCATGCCCCACCTTAGTTTTTTTTAGTCTTACTTATCATAACTAACATAGCACCTAAGTCTGAATTCTTACTAACATATTTATATGTGGATCTCTGGTCTGAAATAAACTTTTATTATTATTATAATATTAGAGACGTCATCAGTCGTATTTGAGGTGTCGAAAGCTTTGTTCGGTGCCTCGATGTTTGCTTTGCACAACTGGAATTCGAACCACCTCATGGTTGAGAGTCATTAGGCGAACAATGTTAATATGAAAAGGTTATGAAGCCATTACGAAATCCATTAGCTTCATTTAATTTAACAACGCGTTTACTTATCCGCGTGAGACGCAACATAATTAGCTAACAGTACTATGTGTATATGTAAAAAAGCCTTTACAAAAATAATAATATTATTATAATATAATGTTGCATACTTATTGTTATTATTAAGTTAATAGATCCGTCACTAACCGAGAGTCTAAATAAAATCAAATACAAATCCTTTTACCAATTATCCGGGTGATTAAGTTTAATTAAAATACCAGGAGTATTTTCTTTATCTCCACTAATAAGTGACCTAGGACATCTAGGGGTTATATTACAATAACGCACTCGTCATATTAAAGCACTCGATACTAAATTTTAAAACTTCATCTTAACATGAAGTTTAGACTGAACATTCCATACGTTACGGCTGACACTAGAACATTCAAAAAGGTTCTAGTGTCAGAGTAATGGATACTGTTTATGGTCATATCGGTACGTTGACAACACAAATATTATGGTTTGGACCATACCAAAATAAACTGGTTATTTTTAGTTTAAGCAGATTTTTGACGTTCCATTTTTGAAGCGTGCATGTCCCAGTTAATGTTCATGCCCATGCGAACTCCTTGTCTACGTAATCGTTAATACTAATGTTACTTGTACTATAAGTTGAAGAGATTTTGTTTGTGTAGTGAATTGAGGAAAGCTATATAACATCGCATGCATACAGTGCGCACGGGTGTGGAATAACGAGTGCATAAAGTCTAAAAGAGAGGGTAAAAACCTTAACATTTCCTATAATAAATATTTCAAGTATAATTTGTTTTGCTGACTGTGCCTCATGACGTCATTGTATCCAGTGCTGAATATTTGAGGCCGTAATTACAGGCCTTTCTGGATCGCTTCATTTGAGCTTATAAAGGGAAACGGTTAAAAGGGATATATGTTTTATTTTAATTGTTTTATTCACCTTAAATCCTATATATACGAGTAGGTATATATTAAACAGCAACCTTCAAGAAAAGCGCGTATCGTCATCTAATAGACCGGCACCGCACTTGCGAACCATTATCAATGTCATAATGAGTATAATCATCAGCATCACTACGCTGTTTTGTATAAATAATACTTTTATACTATTACGTGTTGGAGTTATACTTCGATTTTGTATAACCTTTAGCAAAACCAATGGCACAACACGAAACTTAAGTTGAACAACTTAATAATATGTATAAATAAGAATAATTTGAGAGTTTTAGTTGCCTATATTTATTAGCTATAAGACAATTTGTTTCCTTACAAAATATAACCAAAATATGCACAAAGTATAGGTGTATTGTAATAACTTGACTTGCTCCGCTACAGTTACATGGGAAAAGTTTTGGAGCATTTGCGATCTGAGCCTCTATATATATATTTTAATCGGTACAAATATTAATACGCGTCCTATCAATCAAGCTTTAAAACATTTTTGCACGAAATAAGCTCAAAGACTTATACAATGTAACTTCGTGACAAACTATTTGCACTTGATTACATAATGTTTCTTTTTTTTACATTTATAAATAAACAGTGATAATACATTCTAAATTAATAAATACATTTTGACTGTCTAATTGTAAGCTCGCAGCATGAATGAGTAACAAAAGAGTCTTATATCAAAATGGTGCCGTATACAGCTTTTTAAAAAGCACATCCGCACAAGGAAAATTAATTTTGATCAACCTCAAAGGCACATACCAGGTAGTTAGCCAAGTTCAGACCAGAATTCTAGGTATTCAGTATTCGGTACGTACGTACAGCACTGAACGGAATGCAAACTAAATGTCTGATGAAACTAAGATTATTAAGGGTATCGTTTAATATAGAATTTATATGATCAATACTAGATATGTTCGTAAGGCTTTGACGGCTAAACGATGGCTGCAATTTGAAAAGGTACAGGATGAAATTTTGATGTCCGTAAGCTCTTTCTTCAGATTGTTGTATATTTGATAACTATTACAGAGGTAACTATTACAGGAGTTGAGACGTAACTGCTTAACTTATCCTATACAGTAATAAAGCTATGATGCATTGATTATGCCCTAGATTTGGAAATGGTGCCGTGTGCAAAAGTATAATGCAATTCTGTGACTAATTGCAAGTAGGCACAAAATATTAGGAATACGTTTTCAAAAATCAATCCCTGAAATATCTTTTATATTTATAGTGTATACATCTTAATTACTTTTATATATTTATTTTTTAGTATTTATTTATTTTGATACAATTATTGTTGAGAATATTTTAATGAAGGTGAATTAAAAATGAATGAAATATTAATTTTAATTGCTTACTCTAGACGCCGTTCACAATCTACAAAACTACTTCATTATCTATCAATTCTCTGTTTGCTAATTTGATTTAAATTGCGCATTAAACATCATAAAAAGGTGCTATAGATTACTTGTAGTTGAATAAAATTTGTCAAAAGAAGTCCCTCTAGCCCCTGGCTTCCGAAGATAAAGGCCCTTTTGAATAGCTAGACTAATTCTTCGTTCGAGGTAGTGTTAAAGCGCTAGGACCCTACTACGGACCAAGGATCTCGACACCGAAGATGACAAATCATATTCGCATATTTTAGCTTTTTCACCGGCTTCACAAGCTACACCGGCTCTGTTATTGATTGCATGTAGATGGGAAGAGATCAGCAGAAATTATCATTGCATCGCATACCAGCACCCATCCCATCTTCCATGGAGTGAAAATCATACCATTCGGTCTCTTGCAATACTAGTCGGCTCATGGAGATTTGACACGTAGACGACGGTATGGTATGGTTAAGTTTTGCTTATCTCAAGAAGCCGATTTTATTATAATCGATGAGATTGTTGATGAACTGTTAGAATAAAGCCATTATTATTAATCTGCTCGAAACAAACATGTTCAAGCGGAAATTGTTTTTAGTATAAACGCTTAAATTGATTTGACACTGAAATCTTGTAACCTAGCGACCGCAAAGGAATCCAATTTAAACTTCGTATAATATATATCTCCTCGTTTATCCGGATGCCTTATGTACAGTGTGTCTTGATCATTTTATTTAACAGACAATAACAAAATTCTGCCCTTGATTTTTCATTGATGAATGATTTTGAAATTTGACATCTATAAGTTTTTTGATAATACAACCTAGTTTGTAAGTGCATATTCATAAATCGATTTCTTTTTGTAGCCGCCATCTTCATGTTTCTTATAGATTCGAACGAATATTGGAAATTTGAGCTTACAATAAGCTCAGACAACAGGGGCAAACGGGCAGGAGGCTCACCTGATATCAAGTGTTACCGCCGCCCATGGAAACTCAACATGCCGGAGGACTCACTAGTGTGTTGCCGGCCATAAAGATATATACACGCTCTTTTCTTGAAGGTTCCCAAGTCGTATTTGTCCAGAAATACCTCTCTCAGGCTACTAGTCTAACATACCAACATATCACAATTTTAAGCTAGTGTAATATTAGAAGTTAATGACTTCTCATTAACGTTAGATAAATAAATGATACATATATTATTGTATGTCCGTATAAATTCAATTGTATCATTATAAGAGATACATTTCACGCAAAATACCCCGTGGCGGAGTTTGCTTTATTCGAGGCGACCTCGATATGAGATAAAAACCTCGGGGCGAACTTATAATATGAAACAATAAACTTTTTAAATCCAAAACCGAGACCCACTGGAAAATACACGATGAATGACCAGAACTTTAGAAACTTTTAACAATATTTAAATATAGTATGTTTAATATTAATTTATAATTACCATATAGTTATGATTCGTTTTATAGCAATAATGGTTGCGGGTTAGTAGGTATATAAAGCTAATAATTGTATTTAAAATGGAACGATACAAAGCTCATATCAAATAAATGTCGGGACATATTTAACACACGATCGGTGAGGGTACTCACGGTATGTTCATTATAGTTTTTCTATTGGGTTATAGACAAACTATAATGTAACTAAAGTACACTGTAAAACTTATAATATAAACTTTTTACACCCCAGAATATCCAACAAATATGCTAATCATACCAATGTTCGAGTCGAACTCGGGTGTAATTCGCTCGTTTGGCAGTCTAGCGTGTTGACCATTACGTCAATGGATCCTCATATATTGTACAGAAAGCGAATACTGTTTACTAATTAAATTGTTATCTAAGGCACTACAAAGGTTTTGTTAAGTACTAGGCAGCTTAAAAGAAATCTTTAAAAAAAAAAATAATAATAAATATTATTTCTAGTTGTCTACGTCCGCCTACACCGATATAAATAAAAAGACATTAATTATAATAACATTTTCGACGTTAATAAGAGTACAGTTACCTATATGAAAGAATATTTTTTTGTAATTGATTTTTGATTGTTAATCTACGAAATATGAAAGAATAAAGAGTTCAGATTACAAATCTACTGCTAATTATGTCTGATGTTGCTAATCCTCATGTTGTCATTTCCGTGCAAATATCTTTTAAGTCGATAAATATGTACATATTAAGTCGACGCGTTCCCACGTAAATAAGAGAGAAGCTGGGATAAGCTTCTCGTCCCCGCAACTTTGAAAATCGATGTTTGGCTACTAAGTGAGCAATTTTAGGAGTTTTTAAAAAATATATTCAAAAGATGCATTAATGAACTACTTTGGTTTGGTATAATGCCTAAATGTGCCCATACCTCTGATTCCTTCGAACGTCAATGCCAATCTTCCTATGTAATGAATATGCAAAGTATTATGGAAATCATTATGTTACAAATTTTCAGTTGTTCCTACAATTGTTATTTATTTATATACGTTCCGTATCAATGATGTACCTATTTTGACGCGAGTATATAATAAAAATGAGAAAAATCAAGCTCAGTTGGCGATATACTAATAATCTATAACATATATATGGTCTAGATTTTCCTACTTGTATAACGAAGATTATCCCTTCAAACAACTTACAGATACACCAAATTAATATTCTCATGAACTTTTCTTAAAATTTATATACGCTTAACCTTTTTCAGTTTTTATTATGAACCTTCTGAAAATAAGACACAACAAAAAGACTTCACGAAATTGTTCCATCCCCTCACGCGTGATGACAAAGGCAAAAGGAAAGTAATTTTTATATACAACCTTTGGTTTACGCGCCTACGCAAGATGTAATCATTCCCTTTCCTTTTATATCTGTTAATTTGCGAACGAAATAGGCATAAAACGTATGCATGTATTTCAGCAATCAATCATACACATAAACTTGTTTGCTAGTCATTTGTAATTGTATTTCGGCCAAGATAACGGGGACCTTAGAAAGTTTTCCAATTAACTTGTACTATTTTGTGTATATGATCTTAACTTTGTGAATGCGTGTTTTTGTCTTATAAGCTAGAATTATATGTATGCATACATCACATTGATGTTTATGACGTTATTATTTTGAACACACATGTATATAAATAACAGTCCGAACATATTATATGAGTTAATTAATGTACAATATAAAAGTTAATTGTAAAGTAATTAGCTAAAAGTATTATTCTAAGCTAATTGTGGTCCACAAAGTATATAAAAAGCAAATTTGAGTGGAAGTTATTTAAATGGCCCAACCAAACAGAACGCAAAGCCATTTTCACTTGCATTAAAACTTTAATGCACACTGTTTTATCATTATAATTTTCTCTTCGTTCATTTGTATATAATTGTTTTAAAATGAGTAAAAGTGAAGTATATGTTTACGATTTTACCAGACGAATAGAGAAACTTTGAATGAAATTAATAGCGACGTGATTATGTGTTTATATGGCACAATTCTAGCTAATGCTATATATTGACGTTATTTTTGCTTCTACCCAACATGAATTACGTAACGAATTCTTTTAATATTAATTTAAATGAATATATGACTTGCACATGCTTAATTAATTATTTCTTACTTTTTTAATTGAAAATAATATTAAGAATAAAAGAAAATTTATGTGATAAGTATGATAAGGATAAAATGAATCAAAATCGAAAAAAATACGATCTCTTTTGCTTTGGGGCTAGATATTATATGAGAAATTACTATACTACTATTATTAAACATAAAAGAAACATGTGCCTGTATAACGTTTATGAAATACGTTAATCTTTATTAATCTTCACTTTGGAATATTAACAAATGTAGTATTTACAAAACAAAATGAAATAAACACATAAAGTTTTCTCCCAAATAGCATCCTGGGTCATTTGCGCAGCCCGTAGCGCCTTTCGTAGCGCCGTAGCCAGTCTAGTTACGATACGCGCGCGTAGCGCCCGCCTATCGGTTTTCCTTCTTCAAAGTGATCTTTCTTGAGCAACATTAGTGTTTAGTGTTTTATTTCTATCTTTTCGTCTTCTTTAACATTCATTTTTGCCTAAGAGTGCATTTATATACGTAAGTATCTAAAATTCGACTGATTACATAAATATAAATATTTATAGTCAGTGTGAAGATTAAAATTAATTGTAATAGTTTTATCGTTTTGATAATATACATGGTCGTTATATAACAGGGCGATTAGTATCCGTTGTCAAGGCAGTTCGATGTTCCATTGTTTCAAGTTTTGAGTGTGCAAAATATAGCTGAATTCGTGCTGAATGAAAGAACCTTTACGAATTTTTTGCATTGTATCTCTGTAAAATGGCCCGCTTTAATATTCTTCATTTTATTTACACAATACCAGTATATTACTTTTGCAAATAATTCACGATTCTTCCAAAATAAAAACATCGCAGAACAGAAGCCTATGAAATTAAATTTTATCAACAAAATATTTAAAAACCCCTTTTTTAAATCACCAATTTTTACTAAAACAGAGACGTTATGAATTTTAATAAATATAAGACTAGTAAATAACATGAATATTTTAAACAAATATTTAAGATAATTGTCAATATATTGTATAAAAGCTTTGTAGTGTTTTAAGTAATAATATATATATATATTTAAATCCTAAAACCTAAAGTAAAGACGTCTAGCGGTCCGTAAAATTATATACAATAGGAAATATTGCCAAATATATTCATGTGTATATAAACAACCTTGTTAGTAATTCGATTCAAGTTCATTCGGTTCAAGGAAAACATGATCATTGTATGATGAGGAAAATGTATCAAGGCTATATACATCGTACATAATTTTCCCATTTATTGCTAGTGAGTCAGATGATAGAAGCTTCAATCGACGTAGGATATTTGATTTTCAACCGGTTTTGCGTTCAAAATTAATTTTTTGGTTGTGCGTTATTAATATATACAGTAGGTACGTCATGTCAATATAGATTCAAATGAATGAGCTCTTCATTTATCTCAGATTCAGTTTCTTAAAATTTAACATAATATTTGTAAGAAGTATCCGCTTTTTTCATATTTTACGAGTTTTTCTTAGAATTAGTAATTAGTAGACGTATTTTCAATGTCAAATTTGAGGCCTAACCCATGACGGAATAATCATTTATTTTAGGATACGGGCGTTCAGAAGAATAGCATTAGAAGTCTGCGACAAAAGCTTCAGTTCTAGTGACGGTCTTAACTTCAATGCTTGAATAAACCCAATCTGGCTTTTTTATTAAGAACTATTTACGCGTAATTTCACTAGATATACTTTATGAATTTAGATGGTATAAACGGTAAATTTATGTTTATCTGTTTAAACATTGTATCATCTATCAATTATACTTGCTAATAACATCTTACTATATGAATGTCAAGCACACTTGAAATCGTATACGAAAAGATTTGGAAGAAGGTACTTGAGATTCTCAACCTTTAGGTAGAACACTTGGTACGAATTAAGTCAGCATGATCATTGGCGAAGTCTTAGACGTAACAATGAAATCTGTGTGAAATTCCTTTTACTTTGAACACCCTTTGCCTCTTGAATAATTACATTCGAGGAGGTTCCTGTTATGAAGTTCTGTGTTTTATTTAGTTGTAATTGGTGAAGGCACGTTACAGGTTTTCAGTACAAATATATTAAAAAAAAAAAAACCTTTTTTTTTCTTTTCGGTGTTTTTCTCTAGCATTTTGAGTTTGATTGTTTGATTTTGCTAATTTGCGTGGGAGCCTCACACGATTTTCAATTTTCAGTTTTGATTTCTGAACATAAAAACTGAGCTATCGCCAAATTTTGTCATAACATGCAAGATTTAATTTAAATTGTTCTAACAGTCCAGATTATTATGTTTGAATTATAAAGAATGGAATAAATTTGCACATATATAACTAGCACAAAGATTTATTTGTGTTTATGACAATTTAATATAAAGTAAATGTTTTGTAAACGTGACGTGTTACAGTATTGAGAGCTCCATTCAAGATTTTATCTCCACCGATCGCTTCAAAAAATTGAATTGAATTGTTGATATTACATACTTTTTGCCTCGCAGAATAAATGATCGGTTTTAAATAGATATAAATATTTATAATAGCTTTCTTTATTGTACGTATGGAGGCGTTTTATATATCAATCCCACTTAATAGTTTTTCCGGAAAACATAAGAACTTCCGAGGTTCAATCCAGAAGTTGGTTAAAGCTTAAACAATATATTATTCCACATAACGACGGCTTTCCGAAATTTGTTTGTTACTCGTGACTCCAATTACAAATACCATAAAAAGCCGAAGTCAAATCTCAGTTTTACTTTTATAGGCCTTAAAATGAACATCAAACCTTTGCACTAGTTTGTTAACGTTACGTTACTCGTACGCAATTTATAATTTTTGGCTGTATAATTTTGTCTATTGAGTTGTTTAGTTGTCTAAATTAGTTGTTGAAATCTCCAGATAACAAATCTGTATAAATAAAATTCTAATACAGGTTATAGATAATTTTATTTCCCAAAAAAGATTACAAAAATCACTTCAATGATATATAACATATAAGTTTAATTCTAAAATATCGCTCCCTGCTTGCAGGTACCAAATAACATCAATAATTAGATAATACATATTGCTTACTTATTTTCGGATTTAATTTATGTTTCCATACGTTTTAAGGTAATTTTGGTACAGTAACAGATTTAGCCACATCAATCTGAGAAAGTGCTTTACTCTGTTTTTGAACAATCAAGTAATACAGCGTTGAAATAGGGTTAGAAGTTTATGCGAAACATCCAAACCCGATAACCAATATAAGCCAATGTAATGATGCATTTGGCAAAATACACTTCATATAATTAGAGATCGGGTATTTTTATTTAAATGCCAAACCCAACTTCACATTCATGTTTATCTCCCTACAAATGTTTAATTAAAACGTGTAGGTCACGTTTAAACCAAGGAAAATTACTCACAAATATAACGAAGATATAAGAATATTAAGAGATACGAGAATGGAACGGAAGTCAGTTTAGAGGAACAATTGCAGATTCGTAGGAGATAAGGAGAGTTCAGATCTGCCGAATTTAATTTGGAGATGTTCTACTTTGTTTTAATAATAATGAATTTAATTTGAAATTTCATAAACCTTATATTAAACTTGTACGTAACGTTATAACGTGTATGACATTCACTTGCTGAACCAATGTGATAGGTGCATAACGAGCTGAGAGGTACAATATTGCAACCCAACACAAAGGACTTACTTTACTGTGAAAACTGAGCTTTCGACCCAGTTCAAATTCATTCCGAGTCGATTTTCTTGTTGAGTTTTCTCAATAATTTTGTCATTGGATTTTGAGGTCACGTCTGAGACTCGTGTTTGTGGAGGTTTTAAAAATCTTATTAATGATTCCAATTACGATGTAATTGTTTTTGTAGTTAAATATTGTAATGGTAAATGTTATTTACATTGTTTCTAATATTCATAATAAAAGGAACTGAGGAAATTATTTGCAGGTAGAAAATAATTTACCTATGTAGGAGCAGAAAAGGCGATTGAACGACCGAAACCTAATTGCTACCTTTATTTTTGTCACACGTTCTCGCTTTTATTTAGCTTCAGTTGTAAAGAGAATATCAAAGCCATTCCCCTTTTGTTTTGTCAATATCAAGAAGATATGGTGATGACAGCGAAATAGAAGAAAACCTAGAAATTTAAATAATAATTCTAAATTTAACTTATATATATAAAACTTCAAATGTGTGTAAACTATTAAATTTGTTTCCAAAAGTCACTTACGTAGCAGAACTAACATTTCGGATAAAGAATATAGATTAGATTATACCCCCGTTTAGACGCAATTTTTATATTCATTGTGAAGGTCAAATAGAAGAATACAATGACACAAACTTGTAACGTTATCAAGTAAGTGGTATATCTATCAAATGAAAACGACAATTCGCGTTATAAGCCTAGTTGTCATGTAATAATAGTGTGTATTTTATGAAGTCTTGGCAACTACACTCTCACTTTGTGCCAAGACGAGTACGTGAACTAAACAGTAGTGAATATTCGTTTAATTAAAATTACTTACATTTGTAAGCGCTGTTGACTTTAAGTTTCTTCGTAGATGTATAATTTCTCATTATTGGGAGTAGTTCCAAAACGCATAATGAAAGGTATTAGAGGTATAGCCGATATTCCAAATTAAGAATAAATGTAGGACCAATCAGCATTATCTGAATAAATCGATGAATACATATTTTATGAGCCACCGATATCCAAAAATAACTTGGCTCTCCAATCTAAAAATATAAATAATAAGACATACTCTTAATACATTTTTCTAATTTACATTTTTTACAAGTAGAAATTTCATTATTTAATACTATTTAGCGCATTTTAAAGGAATGTACTGGTAGGACAGAAAAATACCGTATAGTGTATATATAATATCTTTGCATTGCGTTTTGATACAATATTTTTTTTCATTTAAAGCCCTGAAGTTTTAATTAAAAATACGTTAAATTGTTCTGTTGCAATTACACAAGTTTCATGCACAGTTCAGTTCAGTAGTTAAGCGAATAAGCTGATCCAGCTTGCACTTTATTTTTCTGATTACACAACACTTTTGTTTTAGCTTATAACGTATATATTTTAATTTGAGTAAACGATTATATTTCTTTAATTAGAGAAACACTGTGCTGATTTTTTCCCGTCGTATAGTATTTATAGTGTATTTTTTTTTGTTCTCTCACAGTTATAACAACCGATTAACCGTCTAATATCACATAGTATTTGGGTAGGTGCTTTAATAAACTCCTAATTAATTCATAAACAAAGATATTTTTTTACATATTTAACAAAGCGTTATTTGATTTCAATTATGAATTATATTATGTACATTTTGATATGTTAGAAAAAGCTGAATATTCATAGTCCTATTATATCTTTAGCTCACAAATTTCTTTGTGACTATTTAATGATATTTTAACAGTACCTAACAATGTTTAGAGATCAGAATTCTATTGAAAAACGTAACTAGGGCTTGCACTTGCCAAGTTTTTTTATAATCCAGTATGTAAAAAGGTAGACGCTTTAGTCTCTAATAGCCCCATATGCCTGTCAATACAACCTCTATTCCTACAGACCATGTCATTAATATTCTGTTTTCCAATTAGGCAGCCCTGATGTATCAGTGTGCTAAGCCTCTTTAACCACATAACTATTTGGTTGAGCGAAATAGTGACTCAGTAATCTGAAATATGTAATTTTCACCTTGTAGTGATAATGACTTTGGGATTGTATATGATGATACGCTTAATACAAAAAATATGTAAAATAATTCAAAATATTTGAATATTATATCGTATAATTTTACATATTTTGTTTGCTTCTCGGTTTGCTATGATATTTTTAACATCCATGCGTATAATGAAATGTATACTGTCATTTTCAAAGTTTAAAAATTAACAGAATAGGAATAAGTTTGTAGAGTACAATGCATCTTAAAAAATACTATACGACTAAACTTTGTAAATATATACGCTAAGTCTTGACTCCGAAACTATCAAACCTTTCAACCCGCTATCAAAAACAATATCGTTTGTGCATATATAGGTTTATGTTTGTCTTCATTACACAAACAAATGAGATAAAATCTCTAAAGAATTGACAATGAGCGTAGTACTTGTCCATAGTAGAATTATTTGATTGATTATTTTGTATTTTATTTGATTATTTTTTCTACTGAAATGCACTCTTAGGCAAATGACGTTGAGGAATTAATAGATTACAATAAAGCATCGATTAAGTACTGTGATAAAGAAAAAGAGAGAATTTTTTAATTGTTTTGTTGTTGTTGAAATATCTACGCGTGTTATTGTTGCAAAAATTAATGTGTTTGCTGTTTGAAAAAGTAAGTTTTGCTTTTTAATTTTGTTTTATTTATATTGGCCGTGTCTATAATTTGTGGTGTTTTAGTGTCGTCACAAGAGTCAACGATGACGAAGAATTTTTTGACCGTCACAAATATTGTCAATGAAGGCATCAAGGGAAGCAAAATCACCAAACTTGGACTGTCCAAATATCTATCGCAATCTCTGTAAGTTCTAGATGTAGACTAGGGCTAGTCATAGTAGTTTAGTTATAGTAGCATTACAAACATTTTATAATGAATGCTGCCTTATTTTAATTAATTTTTTTAATTAATTGACTTAACCGAAACTCCGCATACAAATTAAACTGTGAAAAGCCCAAAAGAAGCAGAAGAAACAGCCCTGAAAAGAGTCAGGTAGACTAGTGATAACACCTAAGATGTCATAATCATATTTATCTTACAATATATAATAAAATATGAGAAAACAAAGTCAAGCTAATTAACCAATTTTGAAAACTGCACATTGATTGGGATACTATAAGTCACATCACGTAAACAGATGAGACTGATAATGTAATGCTATCATATTTAAGTTCGCTCCGAATATCAAATATAAAATTAATTATAACTATTTGAAATGCTACCGAGTTTCACTTGGCTAACTGTGGTATTTGTAACAACTTAGAACCAAAGCAGGTAGACTAATATGATAACAACTGTCGTAATCATGCATTATACATGCTTGTATCTACTTTATTGTAGAAAATAATTTAACAAAATAATAGTGGCGATTCTGATGTACATCTCTAAAACTTAAAATCTCTAAATTTAGGTTTAGAACTGTCAAACGTGTGTAAACAATTCTATATGTTTCTACATTGACAATTTAAACCTTATGGCTGTCGATTAAGAGATGTACAGAATAGATTACGCTCTCTAAAACTGTTTGACAGCTCTAAACCTAAATTTAGAGTGTGTACATCAGAATCGCCACCAATGTCAACCTAATTAATCGATTTTAAAAATTCCTGCACATGGCTTGGGATACTAAGAGTCACATATGAAACTGATAATATAATGGTGTCACATATAAAAGTTCGCTCTGAATATAAAATATAAAAAGAATTGTAATTATTTGAAATGCTACCAAGTCATATAATAGAAACTGTTTTATTTGGTTGACTGTGGTATATGTAAAAATTCACTTACTCGTAAGTAAAATTTACTACTAAAAATTAATCCGTCTCATTACGACTATTCTCGTTTGTTGATATTTCACTGGTAATAGAACTCAGGACTCGGATTTCGATGTGTCTGTCGATAGACAGAGAGGCTCTTCACCTGATAAGTTAAAGTGCCAGGATGCCTCTTCAGTTATTTGGAACAACTCTCATAGATTTAGCTCTGAGTTCGATTGCCCCGAATAATTTATGTTTTGGGGTGGTATCACTATAAGATGTGTGCCTCAATTGAATTATACCACAATATTTCACTTCACAGTTTATCTACAATTGTAATAAAACCATCGATTCTATAAAGGAAATGCATTTGTTTCTACTTCATTAAGATAGATAATTGTTTAGGTAAATATGTAAACCATTGTAGTGGTATGTAATTATTCAAATTCAACTAAAGTTTTGGTAATATATAATTTATTTTGTTTAGGGGGGGGGGGGGGGGGGGGGGGGGGGGGGGGGGGGGGGGGGGGGGGGGGGGGGGGGGGGGGGGGGGGGGGGGGGGGGGGGGGGGGGGGGGGGGGGGGGGGGGGGGGGGGGGGGGGGGGGGGGGGGGGGGGGGGGGGGGGGGGGGGGGGGGGGGGGGGGGGGGGGGGGGGGGGGGGGGGGGGGGGGGGGGGGGGGGGGGGGGGGGGGGGGGGGGGGGGGGGGGGGGGGGGGGGGGGGGGGGGGGGGGGGGGGGGGGGGGGGGGGGGGGGGGGGGGGGGGGGGGGGGGGGGGGGGGGGGGGGGGGGGGGGGGGGGGGGGGGGGGGGGGGGGGGGGGGGGGGGGGGGGGGGGGGGGGGGGGGGGGGGGGGGGGGGGGGGGGGGGGGGGGGGGGGGGGGGGGGGGGGGGGGGGGGGGGGGGGGGGGGGGGGGGGGGGGGGGGGGGGGGGGGGGGGGGGGGGGGGGGGGGGGGGGGGGGGGGGGGGGGGGGGGGGGGGGGGGGGGGGGGGGGGGGGGGGGGGGGGGGGGGGGGGGGGGGGGGGGGGGGGGGGGGGGGGGGGGGGGGGGGGGGGGGGGGGGGGGGGGGGGAGGAGAAAAAAAAAAAAAAAAAA
>CAVNZL010000142.1:1352500-1377500 GCA_963693355.1 Pontia daplidice
ACAAGTAAATAAACAGTGTATTTATATATGACTATTCCAGAGACCAGAAATAATGGAAAGTACAAAATAATTCTCGTTGAAGTTTATAACTTAAACCTGATAGAATATCGACTGAATTTTCCAAGAAAATTTAATAACTGCCTTTAATATAACATTGCCTTTATTGTCAAGCCTCTATTGTTATGTAGCTAATATGATATTAATATATTATTTATTGCAATTACCTTGATATTAAATTGCTCCCAAAGCTTTGACACACATCCATGTCTCGACTCAATTGAGCTTTAATTACACGTAGAATTTATTTTACCAGTCGGTATTTACAATGCTGACTATGGTGAAGCTTAGTACTTTTTAATGTAAGCTATGGATCCTTTCTGGGAACGCGTACGTGATAATTGCACACGTGTACGTGCTACTTACGTACGTGCTACGTGCGTCTGTAAATATACAGACGTAGTAGAATATGTGTATTTTAGTGTAGTTTCCATATTAACATGTAAAGAACCAAGTTCAGAATCATGTTGTCAAACATACATATTTATGTCATTCATATGAGAACAAGTGACACTCAAAGAGATTGCCTCTTTGTCGGTCTATACTCTGGAGCAATATATAATGTAGCACTTTCATTTACAGATTTGGAATAAATTTTATTTGTTTTAAAAATTGAAGTGTCAAACTTGACAGAATGAAAATTGTATTTACGACTCATTATTTTATCAAAGAACTCGTTGCAATAACTTTCACCTTCGTCGATACATATAGGCCTTAACATTTTGTAATTCATACGAGAGGTGTTAAATCAATTTCGCACAGTAAAACATAAATTAGTAATTCAATTTCGCCTAATATTTGCGGAGAACCACAGTGATTAATTACGCCCAAAATGTAGCAAAATCGTAATTACGTTTGAATTTAAATTATGGTAATATTTGTATTGTAAGCATTGATAGAAGTGAGCGATTTTAAACCTTCGTGTGCATTCAAAACGTCAGGATAACCAGCTTAGATCTAAGCCGTAATTGATGCCACAGAACAATCTGTTCTGGTATTTAAGAACAATCAATAGGTACAAAGTTAAAGTCTATAGAGGAAGTACTCTATTATTTGTTAACAACAAAAAATACTTAAATCTATTTAAAACTCCTTTACAAATTAAACACAAATTTAGAGCACTCGGTAGAAAAATTGAGCGCTCTCCATTCAAGTAGCCGTAATTTAATTAAGTCAAGTTCTTTGATTTACTCTCCACCACTTTGCGTTGAAATAAATTAATGCTTATTCATTATTGATAACGAGAGGTCGAGTGTTTTGGGAAGCAGACGGCGGGGATGATCTTTAGTAATTTTGTTTATTGATATTTTTCAATAGTGGCCATTCATCTAATAAGTAATAGAGATACTTAGTTTCATATTTTAATTGTAATTATGAAACTGATAAATCAAGCCTTAACTTGAGCTACAATTAATTAAAAGAATTTAGAATTTATAATAATTATAAAAACAACTATCACTCAATTCAACTTAAAATACCGATCTACGAATATAGTCATAAATATAATGTTGAGAATGCAAATCCTACAAATTAATTTATTTCAACGGAAAATCATAATATTGTGCCTAATAAATGAAACTTATACGCAAACCAATAATCAATCCAGTGTAATCATTTAAATTATATAATTATTCTTCAATCTCTCCTATAAATGTAGTAAATTTTCTTAATTATTTTCTACATATAATTTGTCATTACATACATAAGACCAGTATATAGACCAGTTTTCTACCACAGTTCAAGGGTCGGCAGGCAGACTACACGCACTCACTACGCCAACACTACTCTTAGCTAATAAAATATCATCAATTAAGAAGAACAATTTACAAAATAAAATATTCAACTTTATTTCTTGATCAATGTGTTTTTAGGCTGTGATAGTCTGTGCTTTTTCACATGCAGATATTTTAAATAACAAACGAAACACCTATGAAATTGCCGTATTGCAGTACAGACTTTTTCAAACAAAAAAAAGTTTTGATTGGCTATGAATTCTAAATTCAAATTAATTTTGTTTTAAACATATGACATTCTATTTACAAAATCAGTCTTTTGTTTATTGATTAGCGTTGTATTTTATTAATTCATTTTTCCTCGTAATGGATACTTTGAAATTTCGTGTAATTATGGAATATGAGTTCCGTCGTGGCACCAACGCGGCACAAACGACACGTAACATCAACGACGTTTACGGAGGGAACTGTACAAACGAACGTACAACCCGTTATTGGTTTGCTGGGGGGGCCGGGGGGGGAAATTTGGGAAGAAAAAAGAGCCCGGGGGGGGGCCGGAAACTTTGGTCAGGAATGATGAATTAAGGCGATTGTATGAAGCTGAAACATATCTACAGCTGAACCTGGCATCATCACTTGATGTTAGCATAAAAGCAATATTGGTCCATTTGCGACAGATTGGCAAGATAAAAATGCTTACATAAAAAGGGGGGGAACCCAAAAAAAAAACCCCCCCCCCCGGAGCGGGGGGGGGGGGCTTGCCTTGCGCTGCTTAACAGGCACAGAAACTGAAGGACATTTGAAGCGCGCGCGAAGGGGGGGGGGGGGGCGCGCAATTGTTACGTGCGATGAAAAATGGATTCTTTTTGACAATTGAAAGCCTTCAGCAAGTTGGTTAGATCCTGCTTCGGTACCAAAGCAATGTGCAAAACGAAAAATGACCCCTAGAAAAGTGATGGTCACAGTTTGGTGGTCTAGTGCTGGTGTGATTCATCATAGCTTTATACAAAACGGCGAGAGCATTACTGCAGATGTGTACATTAAAGAACTGACCACAATGATGGCGAAACTCGCACGTCTGCAACCAGCTTTGGTCAATCGGTCGTCTCCACTGCTACTTGACGACAACGCGCGAACCCATACTGCAGAACAGACCGTCTCTAAGCTGCATGAGTTGGGTTTGGAAGCTCTCCCTCATCCGTCATATTCACCAGATCTTGCGCCTACCGACTATAACTTTTTCCAAAAATTTGACAACTTTTTAGCGGGGAAAAAATTAATTCCGAGAGCACTACAAAACCCTTTGAAGAGTTTGTTTGTCCCTAATGATTTTTTCAAGAAGGGCATCCATAAACTAATTGCAAAGATGCATTGATTGCAGGGGTGATTACTTTAAAAAAAAATAAATAAGTTCGAAAAAAATTTAACTTTTTTCAAACAAAACGGCAATTTCATAGGTAAAGACCTAATATAACGGTACCGCTGAACGCGTGTTGCGACGGTATATGGAGAAATTTCTATTTATTTATTTACTATTTATTTAGAAAACAAACATACATATCACTTTATATAGAAAAGAGAAATAAACTATGAACATAATAAACATCGGATATATCCATAAACAGTTTCACTATATAATAAAAAATATATAAACATAATAATAATAATAAGATAATATAATAATAATGTCATAATAAGACTCAAATTTGCATCAAATCTAAAGGTCACGATTTAACAGACATCATTTTGAAAACAATTTCATGGCATAAATACACGTATATATTCTGGTGTTCGAGTTAAGGAAAAATGTAGCTAAAACAAATCGGCGCTTTACTTTTGCGCCATCTATATGTACCATTTGTACCACAAATGTACTCAAACTCCAAATCTTAAATAAAAACGCCAAGACAACAAATTCAGCAAATGTGAGTTTAGTTATGAATGAATGTTAGGGTGACTGTTTCTACTATAGCTCATGACTCGCATCTTCTATTTTAGTTCATTGTAATCCAGTATCATTAATAGATCCAAGTATCATTCCCTTAAGCCCTATGAAGATTATCTGAGCTTATCAAATCCCTTCACTCAATGACCTCTGCGGTCATAAATTTTCATTGTATGTCATAAATATAAACGGTTGGCTATGAGTTACGTCTGTATGGAGCGATTATAAGCGCTTTAGTCGGTTGCCCGAATCTTAGTGTGGGTATATGTGCGATAAAATTTGCTTGATCTTGAGTGTGTGTAACATATAAGTCACCATAAAAAAGCTAACTAAAAACCAAAGACTTTCCATTGGTTGCTTGGAGATAGAGCTTAACAAACATGTAAGCTCGTGTGTAAGAACTTATGCTATAGTCGCCTCTATTGGCTTTCTTTGAATTATAAGTACAGTCGGATGAGCAGTATTAAAACGTTGAAAAATTCTGAGGGAGAAGGGTTCTAGAGCTCGTTCTATTAACGGATTGTGGCCAAAGCACTTTTTTAAATGTTAATGTCTCTTCCATTCGTCGAATCTTGAATAGGATTCGACGAACTAATTTACGCAATGGTTAGGTGCGTAGGATCCTGGAAAAGTTAACACTTGAATGATTTTTTTTATTTTGAGAGCGCTTTAGAACTTTATTTTTTATAAAAAAGGGGACAAACTGAGAGAAAGCTCACATGATAACACTCACAATGCCAGAGACCTTACAACTGCGTGCCGGCCTTTAAGATACGCTGTTTTCTTGAAGGTTCCTAAGTAGTATTGGTTCGGAAATACCTGTTAGTAGTTAGTCAGTTCGAAATCCCGGGTTGAGCTGCAGAAAACAATTCTATTTTTCAATGAAAAATATCCATCCGTAGAAAGTTAGTGTAGTAAGCTTTACCATAGTCCAGTCTTATCTCACATCATGGCATGTCTATTCTATCTAGATAGGAATCAGGAAACGTTTACTTTGCATTTGTATTTAAGCGTAAATGAACATTTACAATGAACATTAGCCACGTTCTAATAGGCAGCTAAGATCCTATTGAATCTGTAGTGTGGGTGTATAAATCAGATATATAATTGATACGAAAACAGTTTATTGAATAAAATACACTACACAAACAAACAGAAGGAGTAAAAAAGAAGTTTAACTAATTGCGTCGACGTGAACAAAAAAAACCATATTTTTCTTCTCTGTTGACAATGTGTCATGGCAACGGACTGTCATTGCAGACCGACCTGCACACCTATTTAAAAACTTACGTAGGACATAGGCTACACTACAAATCTATCCTTCCTAGTGTACACAATACTTCCAAAGCTATGTAATGTATTGAACAATGCATTTGGGTAAACCTAATGAATTCTACTATTGAAAGTGTGTGGTAACTGATTGAGCATCTATCTGTCTTTGAGGATTAAGCTCTTGTCTTATATATTTAGCAATGACATTAATGATAGCTTGCAAGCCGAAAATAATGAATTGGAAGTCCGAATGAAGCAAAATAGCAAGAATGAATTGTTTCCTATTCTGCAAGCAAAGCATATAGTTTCGCTAATGCCTGTAAAATGTTGTGTATAGAAAGATCAAAACTTCTGCTAAAACTAGGTTTATGAAATTGTGTTTTAGGAATTAGTATGAATCAAAGTTCCTTTACTTTTTCAATGATATACCTACTATTTTTGTATAAAGCATAACTAGTGCAAGGGATTTTTCAGTATTCAATTCTGCATTAATCGTAAAGGAACTTTATAAGCAAGATTTATTAAATGCATTTAGATTACGCACAATCAATTAATAAATATCATTAAAATACGAGGTATTTGTGTTTTATGACAAGTTAAATATAAATACTAATATATTATATAAAGTCCTCATAAATGTCTTCCTTCAAATATTCTTCTCATAAAATTTAATTTCCTTTCATTCAAGAATATATCCAGTAATATTTAAGCTTTGTTTTATGAAGAACTTTTTACGACTGATACTCCGAACTCAGCGACTTCAAATTCCACTAGCAATTTTGTCTTATCTATACAATTAAATTAAAAATAATATTTAATTGACATGTTTAACAGTCAAATTAATTAAATCATTCAAACCCCATTAAAATTTATTTCATTCTTAACTATTCCCAGTTCCTCCATCAATTCCATCATTTACACTTAGTTGTTTTATATTATATATGTTATAGAAATAAAAACATTCGTTCACACAAGATTCGAACTTGTAACTAATAGATAACATAAAAATTTAAAAGTCTAGCAACTAAGAAACAATGGCGATTGCTCGAAACCCATTCTCCAACTGGAAAATCGCATTTCGTTCAGACATGATAATGCTCAAGATAAGCATCCAAGTATAAAACCTCTTGTTATTAAACAGAACATAAAAACATTTTGAATAAGATATTTTTCCGACATTTTGCGAAACAATGGCTCAATCTCGACAATTTTAATTAAAACTGTTTCATTACTTTCGTTAATTAATTCGTAATAATGACGTATACACAGTTTGATATATAATTTTTTATTTATTTGTTGTGAAGCTTCGCGGTGTAAAAGTTTAGATTTAAATGAACTCTTTGTTTTATATGGCTGAAGTTGAATGTCTGATTTTGTAAATTACAATAACGAATGTTATGACACGCTAGCAAAACTAGACAATTTTGTGTAATTTGTAAAATGTACCACTACAGTTTTCATTGTGTATTCTAAAATTGCTATTTTCAATATACAGCTTTACAAGATATTGTCAAAGAAAAGAACAATAATATACATGCATCATTGAATTAAGAAACTTGACTACGTCACCGTTATAAGCTTGTTTGGATGATGATAATAAATTTTAAAAGGTTGTGGTTTAGTTCGAAGCGTTGTTCGTAGAGGCAATATCCTGAGGATGGTCCGGTGTCGGGGCGAAACGTGCGTCAATAAATTGGTCTAATACTATGAACTTCCGCAAAGTAACGCCTGACTCTATTAGCTATCATAAATTATAATCTATATATTTATTTATACATACTCTCTACATCATATCAAAAATAGTGGGTGTGGATTTAATATATTATGTAACTTTTTTTAGGTTCAGCGTTGCGTATGAAGTCTTATCTTAACAGTAGCCTCTGTATGAACAGTATGAACAATTAAGAAATTGGTTTGACAGCAGTTAGGTTTCGCAGCAAAAATACCGCAAATAATAATAGCAAAAATTTCTTTTTACTGTGCACATATAATGTATTTTAATAAACAAAATAAAAACTCTTGAGTCTCCCATACATTCATCGAAAAATAATATGTTTATGTATGACGGATCACTGTTCAAAGTTTACGGTAGATTTATGGTTTTACAATAAAGCCATAGGATTATTCAAGATTTACCGGCTTAGGAGAAAAATGTGTTCACTTTAGATAAAACATTTTAGATCGTAGAACGAAGTGTCCAATGACGCTGCCCAGCAATAAATATATCACTTTGAGCTAACGTATAAATCTTATTCGGACTACCTTTAGTGGGAAACCTGACCCGTTTAACAGAATTGAATAGGTCAACAAACCATTTATGATTCCGTCCATAATTCCGTAGTGGTAACATAGAGGTATGTTTTGATACCCGACAAAACAGACATTCTAAAGATAGGTTCAGATAAATTATTATTGAAAAATGTGAATAAGTATTTGTTCGAAATAAATATGTCTGAGGAGTAAATTGTTCTATTTTGTAACATTTTTATACAGGCTTCCAGGATACTATAAGGTATCTCAAGGTCAAAAATACCTTTTAACTATATAACAAAAGAACAATGAAATTTATTTATGAAAGCGAAATTATTGTAAGTCAAACTTTATTGGGAAGCCGATAGAAAGAGATAAAACCATAAGGAAAATTGCATATAAATCAAATTTATATTTTGCGGGTTTAATGATTTAAGGAATGCGACCCACTTTCCAAAAACAAAAGACTCACGAGGAGGAGGAGGGATTGAGTGAGAGTGACTCTCACTCAATCCCTCCTCTCGCTCTAACCCAAAACGGTTTTGGTCTATAAAACGGAACTTCCTTGTCCTTTTCCACTTTCCACCAGTTGCTGACTCTTATGACGTCATATCTATCTAATACCATACACGGTAATAAATTCGATAACTATTGAAAAGCGGATAATTTCTTGCCAGTTCTTTTCTCAGGCCCTTGATTTGTGAACTGGCATTAAAATTAGGAACTAATTAAATTTATATTTTGTAAATTACTATTAGAGATATTTAATATTATGACGTTTTAGAGATTTTTTTGTAGGTTGTATATTTTGCTTTTTTTGATATACTAATGGTGTCTCTTCTTGTTCTTGTTCTTTAGGTAAGTTTTGAACATTCGAACAGATAACAAGGTAGTGATTTAAATCATGTAAATTTAAAACGTTAATAGTTATTCCTAGAATCATAGGCAGCAACAATTTTACAGTTATAAAATCAAATAAACACTGTGGGGTTTGTTCAATTATCTTACAGACGACCTTTGATTTTAAGTAATTAACTAACGGAAGAGTTACTGAAAGCAAATTTTCTTAAATATTTAGTTTATTTTAATATTTTACACTAGATACAAGTATGTATGGTAAGCACAGTATATGTTTTTTAATGTAGAATGTAAATTAAAAATAGATTGCAAATCTTTGAGCATCTAGATTCTAGAGGATGTGCTTGTGTGGGTGATGTGTGACCTGATTGTATGATGAAGACTTTCGTACTATGTACGTACCTTTTATGTTTTCTTGACAAAGTATTCATCTTAATATATATAAATCTCCTGTCACAGTTTGTCCGCGATGGACTCCCTAAACTATTTAACCGATTTTAAATTGGCACACCGTGAGCAGTTTGATACAACTTAAGAGATAGGATAGCTTAGAATTTTAATTATAGTCGCAATTTTATTTTATTGCAAATTCTTTGTCTATAATTAATTGACAGTCACAATTATCTGTTAACTCCAAAAGATTCTAACAGATATCGATACTTTTCGACTGGATTGAGTAAGTAAACAATAGATGGCACTGCTATGGTGAACCGACAAACGTTTTATATAAAGATTAATTTATTAACGCAAATAAAGCATTATTTTATTGTTAAAACGCTTTCGATTATAAACACATCCACGCACACTTAAAGCTGATAATTACTTTTATTGAACTAAAAAAATGATTGCTAGATTGCTAATGGCAAAACAACGTTTGCTGGATCAACTAGTTCTTTATATAAAGGTATGACATTATGTATATATTCTTGAATTTTATTGGCAACCGTATAACTTTAACCCTAATAAACTAGATTAAAGCATTAATCACCTAAGGCACTGGCTACGCTGAAATTACTTCTCAGCGTCACTTGAGAGTGCTTCCTAAGATTGAGTTCCCTACTTCATATTATGTCTACGAAGCTGCGATGCTATGTTAAAACAAATCTAAGAATATTCACTGTAAAAGTTATCTCCCGGCAATCTTCCTATTGGCTTTTTAATGTTGTCTTATCAGCTAAACTATTTATTTATACTTTTTTTGCGCACAACAATAAACATAAAATTATAAATATACAATGAGATATGGCAGGCTCCAGAAGGGCTAGCATTTAAAAGCTATCTCCTCCACTATGGTTATTTTAACTTTTTTACTGTTTAACAAAATATATATATATATATATATATTTAGAATATATTTTTACAAATAACGTTCACGTTAATTAGCAAAAGGTTTTGATTTAGCTGTTGGAATATGAATCTAATCTCATAGCTCAAAACAACTTGCCATCATATCTGGAATACGACGACACAGTTGACACCATGACAGCCGAACAGAGATTCAAGGTTTCGACTCCCGGTTAGATCATTATTTGAGCAAGGATATTTTTTTATAAAATAGGGGAACGAGCTTGCGGGTGGCCTAGGTAGCAACAGCCGGAGCCTATAAGCACCGATTATTGGTTGTGTTGCCGAACCTCAAGGGAAGAGTAAGCTCTCTTTTAAGAATTGCAGGTCGTATCTTGTAGGGAAGACCTCCGCTGGGAGGCGATCCCAAAGTAACCTGTGGAAGATTTCTATCCATCAAGACAGAATGGAATGCAGAAAATAAATACATATAAATAAGTGTTGTTATTTAAATGTATTTATAAAAGTGTATTTATATGTATATATAAGTTGTCCTACCACCTTTAACACAAGACTTAATGACGTACCCTTTAACCGTATGTGAAATATGTCCGGATGTTATTATTATAAAATGTTGAAAAGTGAGAAGGAACGTTTCGTATGATATTCAAACCCATCAAACTCAAACTACGAATTAATTTAACTTCCATTTGCATAGTTCGAGAAAATTGGCTCTGTAAAGCGCTTTTCAGTCATTCGCAGGCGTTAAGAAAACCTAAGGGAAAGAAATCTCATTTCAGACTAACAGGCGTTTGTGTGGAGTAAAAATAATTTCATCATTTAATGAGGACTATTCATTTTTTTATGAGACAGGGTTCAAACGCGCAGGGGGGTTACTTAGAGTAGAGCTAACAGCCCATCTGGGCTTACAAGCGTTTTGTCGGCCTTTTAGGGATTTTTACGTTCTTCCGTGGAAGGCACCCAAGTCGTATCGGCTTGGAAATATGTCTGTCGGCAGCTGGTTCCACAAAAAAAGTAGTTCACATTAAAAAAAATCCTAAGCCGCTTTGTTGTGGAGAGCCAGATGTCGAGGTCAAATGAAACTATACATTTTTAATTACAAAGACTGTCTGCATAATTGCGTTATTATTGAAATCAACAAATTGCATCTTCAATAGACTATATATGTCTTAATATGCATAATTCCAGTGAAATTATAGGGCCAGTGTTGGAGATGTTAAATGAGAAAAACTGTTAAATCGCCCTATATTTTGGTCCTTCGAACCATCTTGAATACCTATGTTAACTCGCACAGGAAGTGTCTTTCAAAATACACACTCCTTTGTATTGAACGGCAATACCATAAAGCGTACAGGAAAAATGTCTCTATGAACACACACGCAGTTTTCGTGTGTTTTTGAAAAAAATGATGAAAATTTAGCTCGAATAACTCGAACAACAGTGACAGTAGTATCCTTGCCAATCTATGTTCAATATACTTTCAAACGACAGCTTAGCAGGCTGCATGTCAGGCGTGCTCTTCAATAGTCTGCAATTCACTTGAAATCGGTCAGTCCAAGCTCACGAACAACGTTACAACGTATTTTCACTGTTTCCACGCTCAAATAAGGTATATACAAGGAATAAAGTATAAATTGTCTGCATTTCATTCGTTCGCGTTGGAACGGTTTTCGATGACAATTTGGTGACCGCAGCATTCCTCATATTTTTTGTACTCGGAAAATGTTGGACGAATTTTATTTTGAATTATATGAGATAGATTAAAATAATTCATATTACAGTTTACGAATACTTTTAGGTATGACAATGTTGTTAAGACTCCTTTACAAATTCGTTATTTCTGTTGCTGCTGTCATTCCATTAAAAAAAAAACGATTTGTCCCCTGAAATAATGCTACTAAAACTGTTTGTACGCGTATTTTTTTAATTTTAAGTTACTCCATTGTCATTGTAACTTAAAAGACATTCGATTGGGCGTAACATTATATACTTTTCAGATTGTCCAAAGAGGTGACCTGGCCCATTTCAATAGGTGACGACAGAGCTCAGAAACTACTTCCTCAATCTTCTCATTCCCTACTTTCCGCATTTCACCTTTTGTCAGCCGCCATTTTACCTTTTTATCGGAGCTTAAAATCCAGCGAAACTTTTTTGTTTTACAATCGACACCCGTAACAGAACTCTCGCAATATTACTTTTATCAGTATATTTGAAATTGGATGTATATTTTTTAAAGAAAAACACTTTGTTAACGGATGAAGTTATATATTTACAGCGTACGTGGTCACGGTGACCACATGAAAGCACGTGAAACGTCGGGAAAATTTTAAAAATAATGTTATATACTTAAATCTTGTAAAAAAACATAACTTAATCCGTTTACAAAGTGTTTTTCTTTAAATGACTAATAGTTAATAAAAAACAATATTATCGATGTATTTTTACTAAATTAACACTGTATTTATTCAATCCCTAATAAAATATTGAAATCGACATCTAAAGGACAAAGCAAACAAGATTAGAATTCCATTCCAGGACCCTTGATCGAGTTATCTTGTAACGAATTGTTATGTAGGGAACATGTCGTAACTGAAAAAAATTAAGTGATACAGTATTTTAATAGTGTATCGTTTTGTTTAAGCTTAATATTAATATTTGTTTAAGCCATTATGTAACTAATAAAAGAAATTTAATGATATAAAAACCATTATATTGAACGTGAAATTATCAAAGACCAAGCTATTTAATAATAAAAATATATATATGAATGGAAAACGTTAATAAATAAAAACGAATTATTTTAATAGATTTTATTTATATTAACTTCAGACGTCACAAGTACAGAAAATAAGATGAAATACAAAATAAAAAGCATGAAATTATAATCCTGCATATACCTAAGGTTAAAAAATTAAAAAAGCCTTTTATTACAATATGCCACAGTATAGTTTCCAAACAGATATCTAATGTCATATAGTAAATAACATATAACAATAATAAAATATAACTAGATGACATTTTTGTCAATATATATGAAACCTTAATGGAGGGTGAAAGCCTCCTCCAGCTACTCCATCCTGTCCCTTCTATATATAGTTATGGTGTGTTTATCATGGATATATCATGGTGATAGTACTGGACGCTTTTTATACCAACCATGCTTATATTTTTCGGGATGTTAAACAGTGCCGGGATAACTCGTGCCTGAAGTCGTGACTCTACTACAGTAAGTTTCGGATTCGAAGTTGGCTGAACTTAGTCCAATTCAACCTTTTGAAGACTCCGCACTTTGTGCTTGTACCGCTAAAAAATCCCTTTGTCGTATCGTCATTATTCGAAGACGCTCTCCTAAAAATCTTCGTCAGTATTGAATTCTTGGTGTCGATCAAGTGACGTTCAGTTCCGCGGTTATCCGCTCCAAAAAGTTCGGTGTACTCATCAGGACAAGACGGTATTTTAGCGGTTTTTAATGTACTACCTGCCGTGCACTACTACTACTTTGTGGAACCAGCTGCCGATTGGTTATTTCCGAGCCTTCAAAAGAAGAGCATACATTGCCTCTATATCGCAATGTCCACGGGAGGTTAGCTGTTCTCTAAGAGACCCGCCGGCTCGTTTAGCAATAAAAAACCTAGCAATTTTATTCTATTTTTAGTAGAGCGGCAACAGAAATAGATTATCTGTGGAAACTTTCTTTTTTTTTCATGTCAACTATTTTCTTTCTTTCTCTTCAACGGTTGAACAGCCTGGTCAATGCCGGACGGCTAATCAGAAAAAAATATAATTATGATGATGTGCTTCTAAATATTACAATAACAGAGTGGTACTATGAAAAAATACCGTTTCGCTGTTTTTTTGAATTGGCGGGTTTTTATTATACTAAGACTACTAAAATATAATTATTTGTTTCATGTATTTACTCCTTCAAATAAAGTAATAAGTTCATATTAGGGCGGATGAAGGTTCATTTAATAAATGTTATCTTCATTCTTCTTTAAACAGGCAAAGGAATTTTCGTTAAAACTCAATATTGGAAAATTATGTAACTTTAAATATATATATATAAGCAGCCAAATGTTAGTTACATTATAAACTTAATATGTAGGTACAGATTATAACGTAAAATCTATAATATGTATTTTAATCAATGTAATATAATTGATGATCGATTTCTGAAAAATTCTCGTAGCGCATGTAGTAAAGTTCTTTTGTCTGTTAAAGTTCAATTGATTAACCATGTTATGCCATGGTGCCATATAAATTATACTTTTTTTTTAGTTCAAGAAAAATAAATATCAGCTTTAAGTGTGCAACTTTCGAATATAAACATAAAATAAAGAAACAACTTTCGATTACAAATATGTTTTTAATCGAAAGTGTTTTAAACAATAAAAGTATGCTTTACCATAGCAGTGCCATCTATTGATTACTTACTTAATCAAGTCGAAAAGTATCGACATCTGTTAGAATATTTGACAAATAATTTGCAATAAAATAAAATTGCGACTATAATTCAAGATCTAAGCTATCCTATCTCTTAAGTTGGACCAGACCGCTCACGCTGTCCCAATTTAATTTAAAATCGGTTAAGTAGCTAAGGAGTCCATCGCTTACAAACAAACAACAGATTTATATATATTTAAGATATGACGTATAAATAAAGCTCTATGTTACTTTTACAAGATTATTGCAGGTTTTAAATTTGACACGAAATTGTCATTTTTCAAAAAATTTCCTCAAATGACAGCGCTCGTTAGCACGCAAGGCTTAATTGCACATTTCATCGCGTTTCTTTACACGTCTGGCGAAAATGGAAAAACATGGAGGAAAATTACGTACGATTAAAATATTGTAATTGGCCATTTCATGCAATATATAGGAGGCAGTATGTAGTCCTCTTCCATTTCTAGGATTACTACTTCTATTGTAGAATACCTTATATATTCTAGATTATAATATAGAACAATTGAAGATAACAAATTTATTTACAGATTATTGTAAAAATACAAAACTCTTAAATATATAGAAACTCCTTGCAGTTTTCACTCTATTTTACCCAGCCTGTCACAAATATTTGCGACAGAGTTATATCCTGCTCTGGTACGGATTTAATAATTTTATATAATTATCGACACCATTCGCGATATCGCTAATTTCTGGCGAAGCACCGTTAGAGGATGCTCTCGCGACCTAAAGTAGCTTATGATTTCTTAAATAGAAAGTGTTTTTGAAGAAAATAAAGTTTACATTTTATGTATCGTATAAAGTAGCGAACATGTGACGCGTCAAAGTTGTTTCCTTGCCATGGCAATACAATTTTTGTTTTACAGAGAATTAAATGCAATTTTTTAAGCCTGGAAATGAGATGTGGACATAAGAAATTTGCGCCATGATATTATTTGGATATAGTAATAATACATTTATAATTACAATGATACATTCTAGTAACACAACCACTTTTGAATTTCGAATCACTTGTACAGATGTCATATTACGTCGCAGTGACCTACTTCAGAAAAAAAGAAAATGACACTGACGTTAAATTATGATGGTTCCCGTTTTGCCGCCATTATTCACATCGCGTGACGTAACGCGCATTGAAGAAATGCGGTCTCGGTGCGGTTAGCGTATTTGATTTTAATTAATGATCATACATTGATTTGTTGTACCAATTAATGTAATATGATTATTTTATTATCGGAGTAGCTCTCGTTTAGCCTCAAATAAGTTATTTCTGGCTCGTATTATGAATAATACAACTGGTTAGCACATACGTATATATTCTGTTCTTAAATATACACCCAACAGTTAGTTACATTCATTATACAAACGTTGACCGTACTGGAGATAAATCTCGGGACAAACATACATACTAATAAATAATACATATAATTCAGACATAGCAGTCTGCATGTTTGTTTTTGTTTGGCGGGACCAAACAAAAACCCGTCACTCACAAAAAGGTCATGGCGCTTCTTAACAGTGCATGTGCTACCAACTCATCATTATATTAATAATATATGTGAAAGATAAAATCATGATAAATTAGATATATTTATTATTATCAAAGTATTGAGCGAAATGTAACCCGTTGGTTAATTATGGCAATTTTAAATTATCATCAAAAAATAATTCCGATTATCCTTGCCGGATACAATCTGTGGTTATATATTTCAATCCGTATGAATACTATTCGAATGGATAACAAACGGTACATTCTCATAGCTTTCGATAATTAATCGAATGCTGTCATTAATCACGTGTGTGAGAATAGATACTCCATCTTCAAGACGTGAGCGATGGAATTTAATCGTATAGAAACTGCAAGTCACTCTCCATCAATACTTTATTCCTTTAAAGAATTTAAACATCAGAGAAATCCATTTATTTTCATCTCTGTGTTTAAACTCGTATGTGATAAACCTGTATCTAATGGTAAAAACGTGTCTTGAATATATTGTATATTAAAATATAACAATTTTATTAGATGATATTGTCTTTAAGCCTTATGAAGAAAATTAACGTATATTACAAGTCTCTTGAGACTATTCATAACATTTAGGCAAAATCACAAAACCTTTTTTACTCGTTTTAATCTATCTCTATGGTTTTATGCAGAGGGTACGGCTTCAAACATAGAGTTCAATTAAAAAGAAATCATAATAACTTGAAAAGAGTTTTTATATTCTGTGCTGAATGATATTATGTAGTGTGAATTCAGATTTATTGTCGTATAAAACGTGATGAATACCAAAATAGACAATAAAATTGTACAAATCTAAAGTTTAAACGACTTCCTTTCAGTAATGGCGTCCGACACATCGTTATAATACATTCAAGAACGTTCGATTTTTGAATAGCGATTGTGAAATTCAAATAATACCAGTTTTCTTAAAGCAACATAGAATACCTACAGATTATGTCAATTTTTTTTTCATAAATTTGCAGGTTAAGTCTATAAAAATGTAGAAAAAAGTCGACAAATTGTGTTTGCTTCCTTCATTATCTCAAGCTACCCTTAGCAGCCTCAAAGCCATAGGTGAGGCTTTTACAAGGTAGTGTTTGAAGTAAAACAAAATTCATAATTTATTTTAATTTACTCTGGCACTTACCTAAAATATTACGAACCAACTTACCGTCCTTCAAGAATGGAGTGTCTTAAAGGGCCCGCAACGCACTGGCGAATTTCCTGACAGTAGTATCAAGTTACTCTAATGGGTGGCCATTTAAACTCAAACAGCTCCATTTTGTATTCTTATAAATCAAAATCTCAAAATGAGTAAAGGTTTAAATATTATTTAACTAAATCATGTTTATAATATGTAAATAAAGGGATAGTTTTAAATGCAACATCAGTATCAAAAACGATAACGCCCGAATGAATACGAGTTTTCACGAAATAAAATCGATAATGTTTGTTTTATTGGGATATGTGTCAATAGATTTATGGACCAAATATACCCGTATAGAGGCTATATATTCTTGTCTATTTGTGTTATAAATATATTTTTTTATTGTAAAACGAACGTTAAGCTATTGTACCTTCCAACTCACACAATTACAGAAGCAAGAGCGTCGCCAGCCGATGGCACAGGGGGAGGGGGGCAAGTTGAATTTACCTACTACAATTCATACTTTTCTCATTCTCTATGAATGAAAAAATTAGGTATGAATTGTAGGTAAAGTCGACAGCACATGAAGCTTTTCACTTGTACCACGAGCTTTATATCTACAGCGATTGTACAAGTGAAAAGCTTCACCAGTAACTTAATGCTATATACATATATATTCTGTGACAGTACAGAGTCCAATGTGTAAAGTTATACGAGCACGGGCTCTTGACTTTGGACTTTAGTTGTGGTATGTGGTAACTTCTTTACAATCACTAGTGGGGGCAGCTTCCCCTCCCCGACCCCCCCTTTGGCGACGCCAATGTACAGAAGTGAGATACTATTTTATTTTAAAAACTAAAAAAAAATACACATATTAATGGCAGTTTTATGTCAAAATAGACAAATAACATCTCCATTCATACACGGCCATTATAAACTTCAAAATAAAAGTATTTTCCTTGTTCATATCTACTCTTTAAAGCCAAATAGTGAGTTTTATTCTGCTGAAAAAAATATTTTTCAGGAAAGTATTGCTGTGAACGAATTACAGAAGAGGGATCGAATGTCTTAAACACTGAACTTATGATTAAAACTAAATCATCCACCATTGAAAGAGGCTTCATCAAGCAACACAAACTGACGGAAGCACAAAAGTGTACTTTAATTAACTCCTCCAAATTTAGAAGTCATACAAATAAATTAGTAATGAGAATTCCTTCTCTTTCTTTCAAATGGCGTTCGTAAGAGATTGATTGATTAGAGAAAATTAGAACAGTCACAAAGAACCAAATATATTTTATTATCTTAATAAAAACAACAGTAAAAAACGATTGAAGTGCGTCTAGACAATATTTAAAGTAATAGCAAAAATCTGAAAAAGTATCCATTGAGTTAAAAAAAAAAAAAAAAAAAAAAATTTTTTTTAAAAAAAAAAAAAAAAAAAAAAAAAAAAAAAAAAAAAAAAAAAAAATTTGAAAAAAAAAAATAAAAAAAAAAATTTTTTTTTAAAAAAAAAACCCCCTGTGAACGGGGGGCGTAACCCCGAAACGGCTCGACCGAATTTTATGAAATTTTATGTGCGTATTCAATAGGTCTGAGAATCGGCTAACATCTGTCCATCCCCGAAATGGGGGGGGGGGGGGGGGGGGGGGAAATTTTTATTTTTTTGGGGGAAAAAAAAAAAAAACCCCCCCCCCCCCAAAAAACCCCCCCCCGGGGAAAAACCCCCCCTTTTTTAAAAAAAAAAAAATTTTTTTTAAAAAAAAAAAAAAAAATTTTTTCCCCCCCCCCCCCCCCCCGGGGAAAAAAAAAAAAACGGGGAAATTTTTTTTTAAAAAAAATTAATTTATAAACCTTAAAAAAGCATACTTTTATTGATTTCGATTATAAATATATCCGCTTACTTAAAACTCATAATTATTTTTATTGAACTAAAAAAATTAACTTGAAATCACATGTATGGCAAAACAACGTTTGCCGGATCAGCTAGTAATATTATATATATTTATGTCATGATTGTGTTTTATTTCTCTCTAACAAATTGTGATTACGCTAAGATGAAAAGAGACATATGAATACTTCGAGACTAATGTATTTTTTATGAGGACGTTTGAAAGAATAGTTAAATAAAATCTGCTTACGCTCTGATGTGAGTGTAAAAACGAAAGAGAAAAGAAAAACGTTTCTAACTACTCTTTTCACTCGCCCGTATCGTCCACGCTATATTTTTAAAACAATGTGTCCGAACTAATCCATACCATGTGGCTAGGGAATGCGTTGTTATAAGCGAAGTTGAAGCGTGAGCGATTTCGTAACTGACTTGTTGTAATATCCACACAACCAAAGGCCAGTGTAAATGAGTTGAATTAATAAAATTTTTTAACTTTGGATTTTGGAACTTTTGGAATTTGGTAAATTATTTTGAAAAATAAATATTTATGTCACTCATTACAACGAACGATTTTGTTAAACTTTTTTAATACACTTAATCACTATCTTATAATGGTTTCAATTTAATCTCAATGAAATCAGATTATGAGTCAATAGTACTTATTTTAAGTTCAAATTATTTGTTACTAAACATGAATTATATACACGTAAATATCTTGAAGTTCAAACACTCGCTGTGCTATAAGCCACGCCGATTGATTACCATTAAACTCATGTTTTATACAGTAAATAACTGCTTTCAATGAATTATTTATCGCGCATTTAGTGGCTCCAAGAGCAAACTTTTCAAGCTCAAAGTTAAATACAGCGGTCTTTTCATTGCCATTTCACTGAAAGCCTTTTTCTTTTCTCATTTTTCACCACAACTGTTGCAATTAGTCTTTCTAACTGCAAGAGTGACTTAATGAATGAGCTTTTTCAACTGAGCCCACTAAATCTATCTATCTATCACCTAACACGCTAGAAAATGAACCGGCAACGCACTGGTCAGGCTTTGCGAGTGTCTATGGGCGGCGGTGTCGCTTAACATCATGTGAGCCTCCTGCCCGTTTGCCCCCTGTTCTATAAAAAAAATATACTGAAATTATCTTGGAAAGCATGTCCAGGTATGTCCGGGGAGAAGGGTTAACACTAGAGAAGATCGAATATTTCTCAAGACTGTGACTGTGATTGATCAGCAGTCTCTCTCAATACGCCTCTCGGAGTACCTTACTACACCGAGAAAGAAAGTTAATCTTCTATTAATACCAGTATAACTTAAGATGCTGTGTTTTCCCCAACTTTTCATTAAAAATAATAATCATCCGTAATCGTTCATCTGCAGTCGAATGACCAAAGCGACTTTAATACTAAGATATTATCACGTATACAATAAAAAGACATTGTTTCGTAAGAACAACGCCGAGCCGAACTGGAAAAAGAAAGAAGAAATAAATGTCTCCGTCTCAATTCGGATAATTTTAAATTAAAATTATATTACAAGTGATGTCCCAAATTCAGTTAAATTACTTTACCCAACAAATAAAGCAATAAAGATAACAATAATTTGCCAGGACCTTACATTTGTATTCCGAAACTGCGTTTGTTATAGAGTTAGATTCAATTTCACCTTGAACTTCTTCGTATATTATTAATTAGATTTATACGACGTTATTTGTACTGGAGCCTATTTCTCGTAAGGCTCCTAACACTGTATTATATTATGCGTCTCCAATACAAGCGGAAAATAATGGCATATAAGAAAATGTTAAACAAATCATAACTCACTATCGGTATCTGCGTTATAATACAATTACCGCCTAAGAACTCCGAACAAAATCGAATTAAATTGCTTCTCAATAATCGCGATGTTATACAAATAGCGTTAGGAGTTATACAAACACATCAATCAATCTATATTACGTAAGCGATGGGGAAAGTGACTTAGAAGCTACAGGCATACAGAGGAGAACAATTTTAGCATTTTCAATAGTATATTTTGCCTAAAAATACTATAAGGGAAGTATTGGGAGATTTAAATTTTTTATTCTGATATATACTCTCTAAACTAAAAATCTCTAAATTTAGCTTTCAAACATGATTAGAAGCGTAACATGACAGAAACATAAGAATATTTACGATGTTTACGGGTATAAAGCTAAATTTAGATATTTAGTTTTAGAGAGTGTACATCAGAATCGACACCAATGTAATATATTTTAGGAAGAGGCTGTATCCACGTAAAGGTAATTACGGAAGTGAGTGAAACGGAAGTGGGCGCGTCGCGAGCGAGGAACCTTATTTCCGGTGCCGTTATATAGATTTATTACTAGTCATAAAAAAGGAAATTTAAGACGCTTAAGATACTCTCTATCAAAAATGTGTATCTTAACTGGTAAACAGTAAATAAATAAAATAACTTTTACACAGATAAGAAATTAAAAGCAAATTAAGATTCTAAAATATTACAGGTACAATTGTCACGCAGTTCGCGCAGTGTAAAGTTATTTAATTTTATCTAAGCCAAGTCTGTTATTTGTCTATGGCAGCAGCGATCCGACAAGGTATCATAATTGAACCTCGTTAGTTGAAAGCATTGTATTATTTTTTCCATATTAACATAATGAAAGTGGCAAAAGAAAGATATTATACATGCCCATCGATTATTCCTTCACGGACATTAATGAAGTTTTTTAAAAAGTTTGGTATATCTTAGAAATGGCTTCAAGAAAGGTTTGCTCGATATATTTCCACACTATTTAACAAATTATAATACTTAAATATAAATATATTCGCTTTTATAATTTAAAGAAAAACACTTTTTAACGGATTTAAGTTATGTATTTTTGCAAAATTTGAATATAATTACATTATTTGAAAAATTTCGACGTTTTTTAGACGCTGTAATGCAAAATTATTATATATGTATACTAAAATATTATATTCAAATTGTGCAAAAATTCATAACTTAAAACCGTTAAAAAAGTGTTTTTCCTTTAAATGAGTAACAGTTATCTTAATAAAAGGCAATATTACATGTAGATTCGTTTTATATATCATTATCCAAACATAGAATTTTCATATTTGTGTTAAGTTTTACCACATAAATTGTAAATATATTGACCTATACCAGTGAATTAAACTTTAATTAACGCAACGAAAATATTAACGAATCTTCTCATTGAAGTGTAAAATGAACTCCCAACCAATTACGATCTGGCATTGATTTATTAACATGTGACGGGCATTAAACTTTTAATGAAGGCCTAGAGCCTTTAGTGGTTCAACGTAAAAATAAATATTTTCATGATAATACTAGCTGACACAGCAAACGTTGTTTTGCCATACATGTGATTTCAATTTTCAATCATAGAGGGGTAAAAATTTAGGGTTGTATGTATTTTTGTACGCTGTATGATAGAAAAATAAAATCAAGAAATATTGTCCAAAAAAATAAAAAAATAGGGGTAGACCACCTTTAACATTTAGGGGGATGAAATAGATGTCAGCCGATTCTCAGACCTACACAATACGAGCTCAAGCAAAGTTTCATGAGAATCGGTCAAACCGTTTCGGAGGAGTATGGGAACGAAAAGTGTGACACATATATAAGATAAGAATCGATAGGTGACATTAGAAATTAGAATTATGGAGTAAAAGCCACGAATTACAAATATCATTGCACGTAATATTCGAAACAAATGAATGATTAATCTTATTTTTTTTTACGTCTAGCCCCTATATATATGTCTATTGCATATCAGGGTCCTGGATTTCTTTATTTCAGTCTGAGTATACAATTTTCATTTTTTACATTCTAACATTATATGATACATTCTTTACATCTATTTCTATATTCTACCATCGGCAAGATGCACATTTTATTTGCCATGACATTTACATTTTTTACAATTGTTTGTAATTTTTACGGTTAGCTTCTCAATTTACAGTGTTATTTATTATTTATACTTTTTTTTTAATATTACTAGGTCCTCAACTATTACTAGGTATTTGCGTTACATTTCAATTTTTTTATTATCATTTTATATTACTGTATTTTAAGAGTTTAAAATTTTGGTTTATTCTTATAATTTGCTTTATAATATAACATACTTTGTACAATATTTTTGATTAATCTTATATTGCAACTTCTACTATGCAAAGCGTCAGTATTAAGGGATTTATTAACAGTTGAATCTCTGTTGTTACATCTAGAAACAATTTAGATATTTAACGTTAGTAATACAATTATGACGACTTTATACGTATATAGACAGGTTTGTAAATATCAACACCTAGGGAGACTAAAAAGGGTTGGATGTGCTGGGAAAATGAGAATGATATCGCGTCAAATTGTAAGATTTTGTTGGAGGAAATCTTCATGATATATGCGATATCTTTATGAAGCTCCCTCGGAGTCACTTTTAAACAGATCTTAAATGCACAAAGGATTTCAAACGGTCAACCATAAACGTTATCGCTCTCTTGCTTTTCCGACCTTTAGGTAGGGTGCCCATACTTTAATGCAGAGGATTATGGAATACGTTTTAAGGCGATACAAATATATAAAAGACTGTTCGATTGATTGAATGGTAGTAGTGCGATGTTCAAATGGTGGAGAAATGGATTCTCTGAGATGTCCCCATCAGATCCAGTTCATAAACTGATGATGTTAACCGCACACACACTAAATTGATATTTGTTGAATTGAGAATCTCCTTTTTAGTACTTTACAAATATCGAACAAATAAATGTACAGGTTGAAAATTCTTGATTCATAAGATCTTATAAATGATTGTTTATCTGCGACTTAAAAGGAAGTCCACGTAGTAACTTTACGAGAATTGTACATAAATTTGAAGCGCCATATTGCGTTTAGAAATCTGCATGCAGAACTGCAGAAGTGCATTGTATTTTAATGCAAAAATCATGGCCACCTTAGACGACGCGTATAAGTATAGTCAGCAGTTTTCATGGTGTCGCATTTATGTGATAATGAAACTGCTAATAACCTTATTAGCACAAAATTCTTTGACAAATATGTTAAGCCATACATAATACTAACATTATTATGTAGTTACTTCAACATTTATTTTATATAAAACATAACTTATGAACGTCGAGAAATAAATATAATTTATTGTAAACATATTACATTTACCATTATATTACATTTACTACCTTAAATGAATGTCGTAGAGCGGACGAGAAAAGCTTTCAAAAAGCTCATCGTCACAATTTGGAATTTGAGATACTAATAACCAAAGAAGCGGTTATTACCTCCGACAGTTAGTGGTTAACTCAGAAAGACAAATCATTTTCTTGGTTTCTCCACTAATTCTTTTATTTCATATGTTCACGGAATTAATTGAATATCAAGTTTGTAGAGTCACTGGAAGAACTAGCGCCTAAGAAACAGGCTCGACCTAGTTTAGGTGCTAGGAGTAATTATTTTGCAGTGTCTATTATTATTATTATTATTATCTATCTATTCTTTTATTATTTTCTTAAAATTTAGAACTAGTAAGTTTTTATTTGTCTTTGTAATGTAAACCTCCTTGGTGACAATAAACGTTTTTATTTTTGTATTATTAATTTATGTCTATGTCAACACAAGTAATTACAATAAGCGATAGAGAGATTAAAATGTTTACTATGTGAAACTGACCGTTAAATAATTGGACTGATACGTCAGCCTTAGTTCTATCATAGCGACTTTGACAGGCCAAGTAATAAACTCTATTTGACATGACATATTGCACGCCGCTTGCCACAATGATTAATGATCCGACAGATTCATGAGCCAACATACATGTAAATGAAATTTTAATATCTTGAAATAAGCTCCGTTGGTTTAGGTATTAGGCGTTTCAACTAAACCTAATTTTCCTGTTTTCCTCAAAATATCCGCCATTGGAGTGGATATATAGCAGCATATCATCCCCAAGAGGTTCAAGTTATCTTTTTCGATATATTTTAAAAAATGTAACCGAATCAAAACAAAAAACACTAAAAGTATTTAGTAATATTTTTATTAATGGAACGAAATAAGTGTATTAATTTTCGAATATTTTAATTTATGTTAATAAAATAAAATATGCAAATTCGTGTTTTCGTATTAATGTAGATTGCTTTTTTAATTGATATGAATTGACGACGGTATTCAAAAGCTTGAGGGACTTTTAACATCAAACACCCATTCATCAATGTATATAAAGAAGATTATGACATTGTCAAAAAAATAAATATTATATTTTATTTTATATTAAATTTAATTTAAATATATAAAATTAAACATGACATACACTGGATGTCAAAAAAACCTTTTTCAGATCAAAAGTAAAGCGAATAGTCTTAAACATCTGGACTTACTTGGATCATAGCCAATATCTCTACCTTTTAAAGAAAAGAATAAATTACCCGTCTTATTCATATTGTGAGCATTCAAAAATTGTCGTTATTTAATTAATAATATCTGGACACATTGCACCCAGTGTCGGTGTGCCCTGAGGCTCATAACCATATCCTTTCATGTATAA